>JASAND010027128.1:0-129962 GCA_030248195.1 Trissonchulus latispiculum
TCGCTACTTAATTCCAAATAACGTTACGGTTCTCCTAATACGTGTATTTATGCATATGCATAATTTTGGTCACTGTGTGCTTTAATTTTATTGTTATTGGCTTTTACTAGCAGCCAGTATATGTTTATTCCATTGTAAACATGCCGTATTTAATCACTTGTTCTTGTATTTTTCTACTATATTTATATACGCAGATTTGCGTAGTTTTTGACTAGTCTAGCTTTGTGACTTGCAGTTTGAGAGATCGTCTGTAGTGTACTAGTATTTGTAGCAGCATTGCTATGTGTGCTTGTATTGAGAGCTCGGCTCACGTACCAGTTCGCCTTTGAACAGTGATCCTCTCGGGAGTTCGGATGGCGAGCCCTGGGGAGATGTAACGGATTAAGGTTGGAATGGTCAACCTTTCCGTTGTTGGTGATATCACTGGGCTAGCTACCCGCTTGGCTTAGTATATCATCATCAAAAAGGGGCTGGGTTTATGTTGCAAGTCACGTAGCTCCCCCAACGTGTACGTTTGGGATTGGGTGGGTTCCCCCCCTTGCTAAACGGGGAGCTACGTGATTGGGGGCAAATTCTCACTAGGGGGCGCTCGTGGGAGGGTTCAACCCAACACTCGCTTCCCCCCTCCAGTCTTGTTACTTCTGCTATTGTGAACACTCGTGTATTCCTCTCTGCAACTATCTCCCCCCTTTCACTGTATATTGTTGCCCCTGCTCTCCCCAGAGCAGATTCTGGTACGTTGGCCTTATTGGCCTTGTCACTGTAAGTTACTTTTATTTGTGTGATTGCTTTGTCTAACTGAGGGCCCGGCCCATAACTGTACTTTATTATTCATTATAATAATATTTGTTGTTTCCTTCTATTAAAGTGTTGTTACTAATTTAATTAGGCTGAGTCTACTGAGCTCCTGCTAGGTAGGTAGGTCCTGTTCGAATCCAGTATAGTGAGAGTGAAGAGGCATCTTTTCACTTAGGGCAGGTTTCTACCCGGTTTACATCTGGCGAGGCTGTCCCGACCGTCTCCTGTAGTCGGTTCGTTGTCTATTTGTGTACGGTCTCCGCATCCGTCAGGCTTCGGGTGTGGTAACGGTGCTTGTACGTAGAATCAGGTACTTGCCCCGCTACAAAAGCGACTCCTCTTATTAGTAAATCATATTAATGTTCATCCGCTCGCTCAAACTCACTACAGTTTTCTTCTGCGTAAAATATCATAACGATGTGTCTACTGAATGCACTGTGATCGACGGTACCTGTGACACATCATCGGAAAGATCCCGTCGAGAAGTCGAAGGGAATAAAGGTTCGAGCGCAATTGTCTCTCCTAAAACAAACAAACCAATGGATCTGAGTGGAATCTAAGAAAAAATGGTGGTGATGATATCTTACGTTCAATCAAACTGACACTCTAGCTTTCCCTGTAATTGACTACTATGAGCAATGCTATACTATTTGAAGTGTAATTTATGAGATTTCACTACCGTATTCTTCAACATGTAGATGCAATGACTCCACGAAGTTTAAGTTGGCGACGGTATCACTCCGACGTCCAATACTTTGTGTCTGTCGGCAGCTCGTCTCTGCACGATGTTGTAGCGAAAAGTTTGACATCGAAAGGTTAACATTTAACAATAGTCGGTTGAGATGCCTTCGCACGTCATAAGAAAATATCATGTACGACCCTGGTATAAGAATGTTAATAATAAGTACTGAAATGTTTACTGTTATTCCTCCTTCGAAAACAGTAAGCATTTGACGGTTGACAAGTTCCGGAGTTCCGCAAAAAATGAGCATTTCAATTACATATAAACTTATTAATAATGAGAACTGAGCAACTAAGGCATTTTGTTTATATCGCAGAAATGATTGGCGATTGCAACTGAGTTGACGTGAACTTTTGCGTAAACGTGTCAGTATTAAGGCGTATACGGCAATTGAGGTGAAAGTGATCGTTGTACCAAATACCCGCAAAATTACGGTAGCAGTTGGAGAACAGTTTAACTCCCACGAATATTCAAACAATAAGCTGCAGCCTATAGCCTCTTGTAAATATCCAACTAGAATGGAAAGACAATGCGTTGATACAGTAACAGTGAGCGTTCTGGTCAGAGTAAACTGTTTATGCTTCCAGAGGTCAAAAATAAGCAAAAGTCTTTCCAGGCCAATCACAATTAAATGAAACTGAATCGAGAAAAATGTCATTCCTGTCGACAATTGAGCCATTCTCTCAACGACATGGTACTCTATATATGAAGAATGGAGAGCTACCTTAGGTGCGCAATAGTAAAGTTGTACCAAAAAATTCACGCAGCATGGAAAGGCTAGCGACAGTGAGAAGAAATAAAATGGTGATCGAAACAGCCTTGAGCGTAGAATGATAACACAAATAAGAACGTTTATGCACACTCCAAATGCAGCCAGTAAGGATATAACAATTGCATAGGATAAGCGCTGCTTCACTGAAACAATTTCCGTAGAGTTAATATTAAGATCTATGACTGTTAAATTCATGTTGTTTCCAGTTCCAACCTACAAAACACAATATCCTGCCTTGATAGAAGTTTTGGAAGCTACGATCATACATTAACATAGGGTCGGGTCCTGGGGGGGGCTTGTCCCCAAAAAAATTTTGAGGGGGCTTGTACTTCGAACAAAAATTTTCAGGGGGGCTTGTAAATCAAGAATAAATTTGTGAAATTTTTCGAAAAATTAACGCTAATTTTATTAAAATTTGCAAAAAATCTTCAATTTTTGGAAAAAATTCAAAATTTTCCCGAAAAATTAGACATTTTAGCTAAAATATTGAGGCGAAGCCGGAAATGTTTTGAAATTTTACTGTAAAAACTAATTTTTTTCCGGTTATTTTTGGTTACACCTTGGCCATTTTTTCGTACCCCTTGTTCCCGACGGTGATAGGGCTTGTACCTTGTCCGAGTTGGGGGGGCTTGGGCCCCCTCCAGACCGCCCCCCGCGTTAACCTATGGCTACGATTATTCAGCCTGTTCAGCAATCACCTTATTGCTCTAAGCAGCATCCACTCAATTATTGATTTATTATTATTATTATATTATTATTATTATTATTATTATTATTATTATTATTATTATTATTATTATTATTATTATTATTATTATTATTATTATTATTATTATTATTATTATTATTATTATTATTATTATTATTATTATTATTATTATTATTATTATTATTATTATTATTATTATTATTATTATTATTATTATTATTATTATTATTATTATTATTATTATTATTTTTATTATTATTATTATTATTATTATTATTATTATTATTATTATTATTATTATTATTATTATTATTATTATTACAAGTCTAGTGGCTAAGTGGTTTCTATGTACTCTGTTCAAATAATATTTTAATTTATTCAGAAAGTTGATATGGTTATATTTTGTTATTCAGAATTGTTTCTGCCACTTTCTATGGTTTTAACATGTTTTCTAATTCTGTTTCTTTCTCTTCTTTGTTGGCGGTGGGTTGTCATCAATGTGTTCAGCATTTAAAATTTTCACTGTTGATCCTATTTGCTTGAGAGTGAAAATTATTTCTGGCTTCGTTCTGAAGTTAGTTCAACGTACGCTTGTTCGCAGGCAAAAAGCTTTTGTTGAGATCAATAAGAGCTTTATCCATAGTCATTCCTTGAACTCGGTGTACTGTCATTGCATATGCTAACATAATAGGAAACTGTCGTCGACAAACTGGTATGCTACTTCCTTTGATTTGGAGCGTTTGTTTAATTCTTCTTAAGGGTAGTTGTTATTTCGTTTTTGTTTGCCTTATGACAATAACGTGTGGTAGGAGATTTTCAACACATGCTCCGGGATACTTTTAGTTTCAATCCATTCTATTAAAAGTAAGATAGAAACAAAAACTTACAAATATTCCAGCATCAATATACTAGCGATATTCTCCAACATCTATATACTAGTGATACTCTTATTCATGTAACTGGATTAAATCACATTCATGAATGTTTTACTTCCAATTACTTTTGAATAAGGAAAATTTCATTGACTAAATAAAAACGCATTTGACATAAGATCGGATCCTACAATCTACATGCATAGGGTGATAAAAAGCTCCGCCAAATAACGCCGGACTTTTGGACTTTCCTGCACATGTTAGGTTCGTTTTCCTAAACTAAAACATTCATTTTCGGTTTCAGCTCACTTATACCTACACATTTATAGTTTTCTTTTTTTACTATTATTGTTTTCATAATAACTATTATTAGTATAGTTATTAATTATTATTATTATTATTATTATTATTATTATTATTATTATTATTATTATTATTATTATTATTATTATTATTATTATTATTGTTATTATTATTATTATTATTATTATTATTATTATTATTATTATTATTATTATTATTATTATTATTATTATTATTATTATTATATTTAATTATTATTATTATTATTATTATTATTATTATTATTATTATTATATATTATTATTATTATTATTATTATTATTATTATTATTATTATTATTATTATTATTATTATTATTATTATTATTATTATTATTATTATTATTATTATTATTATTATTATTATTATTATTATTATTATTATTATTATTATTATTATTATTATTATTATTATTATTATTATTATTATTATTATTATTATTATTATTATTATTATTATTATTATTATTATTATTATTATTATTATTATTATTATTATTATTATTATTATTATTATTATTATTATTATTATTATTATTATTATTATTATTATTATTATTATTATTGACAACTAAACTTGGAAACGCCAGTTTATAATATGGCCAGATATCAGAGGATTTGACCACCGAAGACATACATTAACATTGGGAATGGGGGAGTTTATCCCGATTTCGACGAGGGGTCTAGACCTGAAACATCCCAAAATTTTAAGGAGACCTACCCAGACATGTGTAGGAGGGGAAGTTTGGGGGGTGAGCCGGCGGCTGCCGGAAAACCGGACTTTTCCGTTTTTTTGCCCAAAAAACCGGAAAAATCCGGATTCTGGGGGTTGGGACCCCTCTGGCTCAGGGGGGGGAGGGGCGAGGTCCAGGCCTGGGGAGGTGAACCAACTGAATTTGCCATTTCATCAGTGTCCTGAGTGCCACAACCAGTACAGTTTCAGCATACTTTTCCTAGTTCACGAGGGTAGTTCTCTAGTTGAGCCTGACCATTCGGAGGTCACATTCTATTGCAACTGCTTTCAGCTGGGATCGCGCTGAGATTGAAGCCTGGACTGTTGATAGTGAACCCGAAGGAAGCCCTCATACGGAGCCTTGGTCTTGCATTTTCAAGTGTGCCGGTTGTTCCGACTTCAAGGTTCTATTCGTTTGCGCAGTAACCCCTGGTACCGATCCGTGGGTGGCAGTTAAGCATCGTAACTGTCCCCTTGATAACTACTTCCCCTGAGGCACTAGTGAACTCACGTACCCAACAGGCGGACCGTCTGGATTAGGTTAGACCCACACTAGGCTAGCTTGATCCTTAGACCTACGAGTAGACCCCAGCATCTTCTCGCTGTCTGCCTCTGTGTAGCAACGAATTTTGAGCCCCTGGATTTTAGCCCCTTTGTTACAAATACTTAATTCCTTTGAATTTTGTTGTCTTATTTTATTATCTTAGCTTACACAAATTCGCTGGCAAAATAAATCACAAAGATAAAAGTTTATTTCAAATTTACCTGTCTGATTTGCCATAGAAACCTGAATGAATGAATGACCAGGGTTTTAATGTGTTGTGTTTGTTTCTTTCCAGGAATATTGACACAAACATAGTTCAAAATTATCATTTTTCAAGCCATGTGCGTTGAAAATTGCAAGCATTGGATTTGAATTCCGATTTTAGCTCAATCCACTGACACCTGTGGCTCAGTTGGTAGACCGTCTGCTCTTTGAGCACTGGAAACCGAGGGTTTCAAGTCCCTCCAGGTGCCCGATTTTTTTCCGGATGCTTGGTGGTGTAAACTTTCAAGGTTGAGATGAGTGTAGAGTAAATGTATTTAAATGTAGTATTGGGGGGGTGGAAGAAGAGGTAGTATGTGTAAATAGTAATAAGAGTAAGAAATAAGAGTGAAGGAATAATTAATTTTGTGTTGTTGAATGGTGTTTGAAAAATAAGTTAGGTGTAATATGAGTGGATAATTCTTTTATTAATTTATATGGAGTATAGTGTGATGAAAGAGGTATGAAAACTGTGACGGATCAAGGTTGGAATGGTCAACCTTTCCGTTGCTGGCGGTAGTAGCTAGGCTAGCTACCCGCTTGGCTTCCTATATCAACATCACCTTGGGCTGGGACACGTTTGCAAGTCACGTAGCTCCCCCAACGTGTATGCGTGGGATTGGGTGGGTTCCCCCCTCGTGACTTTGGGAGCTACGTGATTGGGGGCAAATTCTCACTAGGGGGCGCTCGTGGGAGGGTCCAACCCAACACTCGCTTCCCCCCTTCATTCTTGTGTTATTCTGTCAACATGTGCGCTTGCTATTTCTACTGCTACTCTCCCCCTTTACTGTGTATATATTTCTGTGTGTCTCCCTCAGAGCATTGGTACGTTGGCTGACCCCCGTCAGCTCCAATAACTGTAAGTCTATACTATTGTGTGTTTGTTTGTGTGTCTGAGGGTCATCCCTATATTATATTTTGTATTGTTATTACTTATAACTTGTTGTTTCTACCTTTATTAAAGTGTATTTAGTTAGGCTGAGTTTTACTGAGCTCCTGCTAGGTAGGTAGTTACATCTTGAGTGAGTGAGAGTGCGAGTCATCTCGCCCTTAGGATCGGATTATCTACTGCGTATATTGTCTGGCGAGGCTGTCCCGACCGTCTCCTGTAGTCGGTCTGTTATCCATCTGTGCCACGGTCTCCGCGTCCGCTACGTCAGGGCGTGGTAACGGTGTTAGTACGTAGGTTAAACTACTAGCCCCGCTACATTAGGCTGCCAGGAGCTCAGGGATTTCTTGCCTGAACCCCTTCGTAAAATTTTTCAAATTTTTATTTATTTTTGTCTGAGTTTCGTTGGGGTTCCCCCCGTAGTTCTTCGCGTTCAGCGCACGAATTTTTCCAATTTTCTTAGGTAGGAAACCCCCCCTAGGGTCAAAAATCGGAAAATTTTTTCTCTAGGGTCTGGCTGTTTGTATACGTGTATAAATAGTGTACCTGGGTCTCACCCACATTAGGCTCTAATATAGCATTTATTTTTGGGGTGAGTTAGTTTAAGGCTATTTTTGGGATTTGAGATAGGAATTTTTTCCAAAGTTCTTACCTAATTAACAAATAATTTTGTTGTGATCATTTTTATTTGTGTTGGTGATTTTGCTTGTCTAATCCCCTTCATTTTAGGTTAATTTTGGTAATTGTTTCTTTTTCAGGCCAAAAATAGTATTTATTTGCTACAATTTATATCAATTTGTTGTATTTTGTACTATTGTTTATATACGTATACATAGGTATTTTTCTGGGGTACCTAAGAATATTTTTGGGTTGTACTAATTGTCATTTTCAAAAAGACCTTTTAGAAAAAGAAGAGAGTGCAACTCAATATGGATCAAAAGCGCGCAAGCTTACGCTTGAAAGAACGGGAACTACGTCACCAACCTTATTCGGTGACTGGACATCGTGGAGACTCCCATTTGGACTGTATGGGATGTCAGCCCTCCACGTCGAGAGCGAATTCTGGGTCGTTCAACGACCGGGAACCGGTGCAGAGGATGCGCCCCCGGTCCAGTTCTGCCACTACAGCGGATCTGCGAAGGAAAAAGAGTGGCTGGGCATCGGGGACTGCTCGGAAAAGCAGTGCCCCTTCTCTGGATCCAACAATCTCCAGTTCTCTGACCACATTATCTGAGCCGGAATCATCAGGAGTGGGTCCGTCATCGGACTCGGCATTTGTGACAGCAGCATCAAGCCTGGTTTCTTTGGATGACAACCATTCTGATGGTCCAGATGCTCAGACTCGGAACTTCAATGATGAACTGAACAGGACATTGAGCTGGAGGGAACTTGGATTTGAACAGAGGGACTCTCCTCAGAGTTCTGAGTCGAGTCCCGGGGACCAGACCGTCATCGGTCTTGAGGAGCGCATGGACTTGGGTTCGTCCCCGGACCGTGGGCAGGCTCTACAAGAATCTGATGATGATATGACGGCCCTGGGAGCTGCGGCGATGCCTGGATTGCCACCTTTGGACGACCTGGTCAATTCAGTGTACCAGAACCTCGGAATTAATCTGGAACACGAGTTCTCACTTGGAACGGCGGCACTGAACAATTGGGCCATGGATTCGGGAGCACAGCATAGGCTGTCTTGGGACCCATCATTTGATGTTGGGACTCAGGCTTTGGCTTCACCGTCTCATCAGCCCAGTCCATCACGGAGCTCCGCGGGTGTCATCACCCCCGTAGTAGCGAACCAAGGAATGGAACAGCAAGTTATGGTGCCTCGGGCCTCACAAACGACAACCAGGGGACAGATGGGTCCAGCCCAACGCCCTGAGGGAGCAGTCGTGATCACATTGAACACGACCGTCGTGAATAACCAGATTTTGCGACCGGACCTTTGGTCAACCCCATCACAAACCTCATCACCGGTGACCAGAAGACCAAATATCTTGCGACCATCGGTTCGTGGTGGACGGACCGGTCATCGGGTTCATGCTGGTGGTCGGACATTGATGTCGTCAATTCCGGAAACCAGTCCAGCTGATCATTTGGGACCAATGGAACCATCAACCAGTCATCAGCCATCACAGGAACAGCCGGCTCAGCCGACTGTCACCCCACCGCGACGACCATCGTCCGGTGGGTCGGTCAACATGGTCAGAATGACGCCTCAACAAGTGCAGATGTTGAATGATTACACCAAGTGGTTCAAGTCAATCTCCAAGTTCAAGGGCCGGAAAGGAGCCATCAAATTGTCAACATGGCTGAAGATGTTTGAGTCAACTTGGGAGGCAAGTGGAGCCGAGGTTGATCTCAAACGGCCATTGTTGTGGTATCTGCTTGATGAGGTGGTCAAGCAAGACTTGGAAGGTCAGACCATGGGAACCTACGAGGAATTGGTGGCCATTCTTCATCAGCTGTATGAGCCGGTCACCAAATCGGCCGACAAATATGCTCGGGAATTCTTCGAACGGAAACAACTCGCATCGGAATCGAGCCTGGATTATCTCAACGAGCTGAGGTCACTCGCCTGTAAAGCCTTTCCGACGGCCGAGCTGAAGGATCGGGAGCTTAAGGTGGTGGAGCGGGCCTCTAGAGGACTCAAAGCGGCATTGCGAGCAAAGGTCGCGAGTTTGTTCGCCGATGCCGAGAATTGGGACCATCGCAGGCCTAATGATATCTTCATGCGAGCCGTGCGTATTTTGGAAGCGGTCGAGGACGGTGACACTCAATCAAAGCCCATGGAGACCATCTGTAGCGTTGGTGATGGTGAGAGGGTTCAGCCCACTGATCAGCAGGAATGTCCAGCGTACGTACGCGAACTCAAACGTGAGCTTCAGGACATCAGGAACTCGATCGTCCAAGGCCAGGCAATGGCAACAGGTCAACAATCCTGGGACGACGAAGTGGTCGCAGCCTGTGAGATATTGGACGATCCGAACATGCAAGATTTGGACCCGGAGGAAGTCTGCTTCTTGGTGGAGCAACAGGCCAACGCGTGGTGGAGCAACAGGCCAACGCTGGAAGCTCAGGAAAGGCATCTTCTAGTCAGGATAGGTCCAATCGTTGTACCTACTGCGCGGAACCTGGTCACAGGTGGGCACATTGTCCGGTGTATAATAAGAACATCACCTTCTGGGGTGACGACCCACTTTGGCTCAGAATGGTCAACAGCAGATTCTTCGGATGTTTGCTGAAACAGAAGGACGATGGCACTGGTCAATTTGAAGTGAAACGCCCGTCCGGCGGTGGTGGTGCAACGCGTGGTTCGGGTCGCTTCCTGTCATCAGGTCGCGGCGGTGGTGGGTTCAGGAAAAGAGGTGGTGGTGGTGGAAGCAATGCTGGTCAACGAACTGGTGGCAATTCGGGAAACGAATGATGGGGGAGCGGACCCCCGCCAAAAAACCGCAGGCCGGTCATGTCAGCATGATTAGGAGGCCACCCGACCACAGGGGTCACGATTTCCCGAACCGTGGATCACAGGGATCCCAGGTCGACCATTGGGTCCGACCAGTCAGCCAGTTTCGTCACTCAGGTCATGTCAATATGTTACGATATCAGCATATTGGGACGTTGTCCGACGAGGAATTGCATACCCCACGTTGGAAATGCATTGAAGGATATCCTGAAGCTAAGTGCTTCCATATGGCTTGTGTACTGCATAATGGACGGAAGCAGGATCGCCATTCGGTCGGGGTCTTCCCCAGAAGACTTCACTTGCCTCAGCGGCAAGACCAGGTTCCTCTGAGACCTCAGGAACATCCGGATTCTGGGCAATCTCAGGAACCTCGGGGACCGAAAAAGCCGAAAAAGCCCAAGAAGCCCAACAAAAATGGCAAGAAGAAGAAGGGCAAAGCTCAGTCACAGGATGGGTCTGTTTGTCAGGAATCGGATTCGGAACAGTCACCCATGAATTCGGTGGCAACACAAGCTGTCACGGTCAAGGACGGCTTGTCTCTTCAGGAGGCTGCATCAAAGGATTGCAATCCGGAACCCAGTTCACCGGATGCTCGTGCTTCGAACTCGAGTTCAACTCGGGTTTCTAGCACGAGCCCCGGGGACGACCCTCGTGATCAGCCTACGTCGTCATCGACGTCTGCTACTGCCAAGAAGACCGAGAACGCGAACCGGGAAACTCCACCCATTCCGAAATTGAAACTTCAGCGGTCAGCCGGTGATACCTGGCACACTCCACGTAAAGCCGCGAACCGGACCTCCACGAAAGGTCAGGATGATATTCCGACGTTCAATAGGTTTGATCCGTTGGATTTGTCCAAGGTAGACGCGGATATGTTGGAGGCATACTGGACTCGACTGACCAAAGCACAGGACGCCTGGAGTCAAGAGGAGGATAAACTGGGGAAAATGGAGGGTGCCGTTCAACGGCAATCCCCCAAAGCGAAGGCAGCAGCAAAGACGGTCATTGACAACATGGAGGATTTCGAGGAGGTTCTGAGTGCCTTCATGAAGAAATTCCGTCAGGAGGACACCGCCAATGTGGTCGAAAAGGTGTCCAAGGCCACCGAACCTGATGACGACATGGACCGTCCCTCGACTTCGGGTCATCCCGAAGACGAGGCTGACCACGACGGTTCGGCCAAAAAGGACATCCGTGAAGCTGTCCGCCAGGTCATGAACGGCGAGGCGGTCTATTTTGCGAACTCGGTGGCTTCCATCTCGCTACGTCACTCGCCATATGTCCTTTTCCGGATTAATGATGTCACTGCCCTGGGTCTGGTGGACACCGGCGCTTCTGTCTCGTTGATCTCAAAGGAGTTCTATGACAGGGTCAAGCATCACGCATTGACGCCTATGACAGCAGCGGAGATGCCTAGCATTTCGGCAGCCGGAGAGGGAAACAAATTGACGATCCTTGGTCAATGCAAACTAACGTTGCGGTTTTGTCAAACGCAAGGACAGGTGGCAGAAAGTACAACTTACAGGTTCTATGTGGTTCCGGAGTTACAACAGGAAATGCTGATAGGGTATGACTTTCTGTATGATTTGGGATACAGCATTCATCCTGGTGGTGGTTTCATGTCCAGCTACTACGGACGAGTGTTGTTCTTGAATTCAGCTGAACTGCAGGGGATATCGGTGGTGTATAATATCCCATTGGCTGCAGCGGTCAACTTGTGTATCAGGGAAAGGGTCAGAGTGCTCCCTGGTCGAGAAAAGGATGTTCCGGTAAAGGCTACGATGGCAGGAGGCCTAGCCGTACCGAAGAGCCAGTTCATGCTGTTTGAAGCGAACCCGGAGGCTATTGAAACATATGGAGTGTTTCCTCAGGCTGGTGTCCTGACTGTGACGCCAAAGGTCACCTACATTCGTGTCTACAATGGAGGAGACCAAATTGTTGACCTCCCTAAAGGAATGGTAATGGGAGAGGCCTGTCCAGCAGTCCAGGTTCGTGAGGCGGAACGGCCAACATCCTACGTAATGGAGGCAGGGGTCGACTTGCAGACCATCCATTACAATCTCAATAGATGGTTCGGTCATCCGGCCACCTATTCGCTATGGGCGGAACAGGTTGGTGAAAGTGTAAGCAAGTTACACAGGATGTTTCCAGGGTTCTATCCATTGGATTTACCATTACAGCCATCTATGGAACAAGCTGACGCAGTCGTGGTTCAGCGGCCCAAATCGCCAGTAACTTATGCGGTCCAGGAACCCAAACATAGAACCGAGATCCATAAGTCAACTGATCCTGATGCGGATAAGGATCGGGAGATGCCTTCGGAAACGGCCACTGGTGGACATTTCTACTCTGCTGAGGATCGGGAGCCACGTCCTGAACCTACGGAGCAAGAAAAACTGGAGGATATTGAGGCCAATGTAGATTTTGATAAGATGGATTGCTCGGACGACATCAAAGCGGAGTTCAAGAAGATGCTTTTGGAATACTACGACGTAGTGGCCCGGCCAGGTAATCCTGGTCGGACCAAAATAGATCAGCATCTGATTGATACAGGCAAGGATGGACCTCTGAAGAGCCGTGCCTATCGTATGAATCCGAAGCAGAAGGCTGAGGTCGAGAAGCACATAAACTCCATGCTCAAGGAAGGGGTATGCGAACCCTCGACAAGTCCGTGGTCTTTTCCCTGCATTCTGGTTGGAAAGAAGGATGGTTCAACCAGATTGGTCATTGACTACCGCAGGCTGAATAAGATCACCAAGAAGGACAACTACCCACTGCCAAAGATTGACGAGATCATGGACCAGCTCAAGGGTAGTGCAATCTTCTCAACGATAGATTTAGCAGCTGGTTATTGGCAGGTCGAGGTATACCCTGAGCATCGGGAGAAGACAGCGTTCGTGTCTCACATGGGACTGTTCCACATGAACGTCATGCCTTTTGGGCTGTGCAATGCGCCAGCCACCTTTCAGAGGATCATGGAAAAGGTTTTGACCGGATTGCCTGTCTACATTGATGATGTCCTGATTCCATCACAATCCTTCAGTGAGCATCTGAAAATGCTCAAGGTCGTCTTCCAGAAGCTGCGTGATAATGGACTTAGGATCAAATTGAAGAAATGTGTCTTCATCCGCAAGAAAGTCCCTTTCTTAGGGCATCTGATCAGTCAGGAGGGCTACGAGGTAGATCCTGACAAGGTAGCTGCAGTGGCCAAGCTACCTAATCCTACTGATTGCCGTGGCGTCAAGGCGTTCCTCGGAATGTCAGGATACTATCGGAGGTTTGTGCCCAACTATGCCAAGGTGGCGGCACCGCTCATTGAACTGCTCAAGAAGGATGCTGTCTTCGAGTGGACCGAAGCTAGACAACGGGCGTTCGACGCATTGAAGAAAGTTCTGACCGAAGCTCCGGTGTTGGCTTATCCGGATTTCGACAAGATTTTCATTTTGTCGGTGGATGCGAGCCATCATGGCTTGGGAGCGGTCCTCGAACAGCCCGTGTCGATTCCTCGCAGTCCGAAGAAGCCGGGCGAGGCATGGACGGTAAAGACACGTCCAGTGGCGTATGCCAGTCGTACACTCACGGTGTACGAGAGGAATTATTCGGCCACAGATCTCGAAGGAGCAGGAGTGGTTTGGGCATGTCAGAAGTTTCGCCACTATCTGACGACAAGAGCTTTCATCATCAGAACGGATCATATGGCAGTTAAGGACCTCCTTAACAACAGATCAGTGCTGGGAGCTGGAAGACAGGCAAGATTTGCCTTGCGCCTGCAGGAGTTCGATTTCATAGTGGATTATCGACCAGGTCGCGACAATGTTGTTCCGGACGCATTGTCACGTCTTCCAGGCTATGACCGTCCAACGGAAATGGAAATGGATGGGACGGAAGTCATGTACCCGCCAGAAATCTGTGCCATTGGTGATGATGTGCTCACCTCCGCCGAGTGGAAACGCGCGCTGCGCAAGGATCCGGAATTCAAGCCCATGGTGGACTTGATTGAACGGAAATTCCTGCCGGATGATGACCAGGAAGCTGCTCTGCTGCAGAAACTCCGGCCGTACTTCTTCATACAGGACGGGCTCCTGTTTGTTTGGCACGTGGACGAGAGAGGTCGAAGAAGAGGTGACGCATTCAAGTCGATCGCCGTGCCTTACGATTACCGCGAGGTGATCATGGAAGAAGTACACACGAGCTTCATGGTTGGTGGTCATCGCAGCCATAAAGCTTGCTACGCGAGCCTCGTGTCACGGTATTATTGGCCGACCATGGCACAGGACCTCGCTGATTACATCAGAACTTGCAAGGTCTGTGCAAAGTTCAATAAAGGCCCGGCCAGGCCTCAAGCTGGATTGCAAAATGAAGTCCGTGCCAACAGACCTCTGGATTTGGTCAGTCTGGATGTGATGCATTGCACGAAGAACCGGACCCTTCGAGGCAATACCTGTATTTTGGTCGTCATCGACCATTTTACACGGTATGCGGAGGCTTTTGCCATGCCCGACGAGAAGGCAGAAACGACAGCCTACTACTACTTCAACGGATTCGTCGCTCGTTGGGGAGTTCCAGTGCATTTGCTGTCGGACCGTGGACCAAATTTCATGTCAAAGCTGTTCACGAAACTGACCGAGCTTAGTGGATCTAAACTTCAGCGGACAACGGCTTACCATCCGCAAGCAAATGGAGTGGTGGAAAGAATGAACAAGACTCTCCGGACCATCTTCATGAAGTACGCGGATATCTACCAAACGGATTGGGATGACTATGTGAACTGGGCGCTTTGCGCATATAGGAATTCAGTTCATAGTTCAGTGGGTGACACGCCTCATTTCCTGATGACTGGACACGACATCCGGTTGCCTTTGGATCATTTCTTCGATGGTAGAAATGATGAGGTGGTGGAGAATTATGATTCTTACTCACAATCCCATCTGTTCCGGTTGGAGCGAGCTTGGAAGGCTGCTCGTGAGTCGTTGGAAGCGTCATCGCTGAAGAATAGGAAGAATTTCGACAAGAAGGTCAAGGAGGTCCACTATAAGCGCGGGATGCTGGTGATGCGCAAAGTTACAGGAGTAACTCCTTCCGGTATGTGTGCCAAGATGAGACCAAAATGGGAAGGACCTTACCGGATAGTGGAGAAGATGTCGGAAGTCAACTTCCGAATCCAGAAAGTTGGAACACAGGACAAGCCGGATGTGGTTCACATCGAGAAGATCAAGCCATATCATGAACGGCCAGTCAAAGTTCCAACCCAGCCGTTACATTAAGCCTTGGTATGGTCCAAGAAGGGTAGGTCATCCTACCATCAGGTTGGTCAGGATGAAAATCAACATGCTGTGGTTAAAACCATCATGGGAAATTTGGACGGTATACTGGTGATGTTTTGTAGGGAATGTATGTTGGTTATATACGTATGTTTGTTGTGAGATTAGCTACCTTATAACATTCATAAAGGTTATCGTATGTATGTGCACTGGCCTTATGGGGCCCCACTTTGTAGGCCGGTCACGCCAACGTACCATTAACATCACTGGGGGGATAAAATTTTTATGTTTTTGCATTTTTTTGGGTCAAGTTTTTCTTTTTGTGGGGGTTAATTTTTAATTGTTGGGAGGGTTTTGATTTAAAACTTCTTTCAACAATTCTCTAAGATTTCTTTTCATTTAATTTCCAATTAATCCCCGAATTTAAACTTTTCCTAAGAATCTAATTACTTTAATTTTTATCTCAATACAAAATTTTCCCTATTCCTTGGGTGGGTGGTCCCTTACCGCAAAATTTGGGTTATTTGTTGCATGTTGAACCTACACCTTTTTGCTTCTTGTTTCAGCTGGTAGTATTCTAGTAGTCGCCATCTGGATCAAATTTATTTCTGTATTTTGTGCTTATATCTGGAGAAGTCACCATGCATTTGCAGTTCAAGAAAAAGCAGAGGCGCGGACACGATCCTATGGTTGGTGAGGGTTCAGCCCAAGACCAGGCGCCGGACACCGAGGATTTGGAGCAGTTTCCCCCTCCAGAGGAGCCCAAATCCGTGGTCGAGGACTTGGGATCTGACCACCCCATGGGACAGCATCCAGTTGTACCCCCTTGTGTGTCCGAGACTTTCCAGGTGCCCGCATCGTCAGCGAGCCCGTTATCGGAACTGTTCGAACAATTGGATCCCACATCATATCAGGACTCGGACTCGTACAGTGCCGTGGTCGCTTCGGACGAAAACCGGATGGGCACGGGTCGTTCCAGCGTGTCATCACGTCTGGGAGGCCAACCGGAAGCCCCGTCCCCAGTGGGTTCATCTAACCCCGGGCAGATGGATCCTCAGTCTTTGCCTGAGGTCTCTGGCGAGCCTACAGAGTTCAGCTCTGTTGGCCACGACCCAGCGACTGCAGCGCAGGACTGCCCGGCCACGACGACAGGCCACCGTACAGACCATGGACGCCAGGTCCCTATCCCAACTGGCAAGCCCGAACATCAGAATCCTGTCGGTCCGACGTCCCAGGGAACCAAGCGGTCGGCAGTTGCTGCCAGTGGCGACGCTGATGAAGATTCGGACACTCGGACCTCGGCTCCCAACGGGAAGAAGCCTTGTGCTTTAGCCAGAAGGAGCAGTCCACCATCAACTTGTTCCACTAGCGCGCCGGGAACAAGCCAAGACACTACCCCCCTTAATCCAGGGATTGGATCAAATCTGTCCCTCAAGGACATTGAGGCACAGTTGGCTTTTCTGCAAAGCCAGAAGCTGTTGGTCTTACAGAAGCTACATGGCCAGTCAACAGTTTCTCAGGACACTGCTTCTTCAGTTGCCGAGTCATCTCGGTCAACTCCAGCTACATCTAAATCTAAGAAGAGGAACCGTGGTGGTTCTAGGAAGAACTCCAGTGGTGCACAGTCAGCTCAGTCTGCTACGGAAACTGATGAGCCATCACGAAAACCATCGAAGCAAAGCAAACGATCTGCAGCGAAACAGCAAAAGGCGGGGCCGTCATCGGCTAAACCCGTCGTGGTGGACCTGGACACCGACCAACCACCACAGGCTAGTGATTCTATTCTGCAGAAGCCCCCCATGGGTGAAGTGGCCGATGCTCAATTGAAAGCCGGTCAACTCATGGTGGTTGACGAGATCAACGAGGACACCGACGGCTCATTAACGAAAGTGGCAGGAGCGTTCGACGCATCATCGCCACGGTTAGCGGCAGGAATGGACGACGTCACACAGAGCGTCCCTTTGGTCCTTGATGGGCATGAACATGTCCTGCCGAACTATCCTCACACGGTCCTGATGACACCACAGGAGAAGGCCACCGCCCTCAGCTACGAAATTCCATCACGAGAGGACATTGAGGCAGTTCCTGGTAATCTACAGGAAAGAGCCAAGGAACACCTCTCTGGCATCGCGACCTTTGAGCACTATTTGAAGTTGGTGCTACAGAACAGGGAGAGCGAGTACGACACTCAACATCCAGATGCCTGCCTTACTGAAGCCATTAGTGACGTTCAGGCGATTGCAAACCCGGAGAAGTCATTTCAGTTCAGCGAGGATCATCTAACCTTGCCGGACAATTTTCACCCTTTACGGCTGATCAGAACCCTCCAGGGTCTATTCGATGCGATTCCGGACATCCTGGAAACGTATCGGGCGTCTGGCGTCATCGCCATGGATATTGAAGGCGGCGCGTACACTCAGTTCGGCAATAAACAGGATGCCGCTATCACCATCATTCAGATCGCTGGACCAGTTCCATCACGACACCCGAAGGTATTTATGATCATGGTCAGCGAGATCCTGGCATCACTTACGGATTATTATGCGGTTCTTTATGCCCTGAAGATCATTCTTCAACCACCAGAGCCGGTCTACATGGTATTTGCTGGTGGTCAGGCCGACTTTCTACGTCTGGCCAAATTCTGTGGTCTCACCGGCATGGACCGCTATGCTGCCGAACTTGGAGCGATCATCGCCCAGTCTGTACCTTATATACAGGCTAGACGGCGACAAGATCCAACGGTTCCTGAGGTCCCTTGGGAAAATATCACCGACACGACCAAGGAAACCTACGTCAATACTCATCACTCCCTGAGTAAGGTCTGCGAATACTGCGATGTGCCATCTCCTAAGGGACTGCGACCATTGGACTTTCATGGGTGTATGGTCTGGCCCACCGTGGAGGAAGCAACGTATGCCCTCGCCGATATCTTGGCCATCTATGCCTGCTTGGTCAAGGTCGCCAACGCCT
Source organism: Trissonchulus latispiculum (assembly GCA_030248195.1). Taxonomy (NCBI): domain Eukaryota; kingdom Metazoa; phylum Nematoda; class Enoplea; order Enoplida; family Ironidae; genus Trissonchulus; species Trissonchulus latispiculum. The sequence goes on from JASAND010027128.1 coordinate 18,357, forward strand.
TGCCCTCGGACGAGTGGATCCAGGTGATCTACTTGAGCAGTGCACGGTACACCTTTTCGCCAAATCTATGGCCAAAGATCAACAAGGAAGCCGAATTGGGAGTAGGCCCAATCGCCCAGGCCAGAATGTTCACTCCTGGAAACCATGCGGCTTCGCAGATTCTCCATGACCGTCAGATGGAATGCCGACGGAATTTGACTATCAAACGTGGATCAGTGAAGTACCTGAAAGGGAGCTTCGCTTGGTCCTTGTCAGTCCACGAAGCGGAGGGTGGTAATGCTACCCACCCTTTGCGAGAGGTTTCCTGGGTGCCTTTGATGGAGTTGCTGACCAACTTCTATGAATTGAAGTTCATGACCAAACGGCGACGTGATGAGGGTCTGGACTTCAACTGGTACGCGATCGTCGCAAACCGCCACCATCACGCGGATCCGAATGACACGCCAACGGACCTACCACCTGATAAGGCCCATCGTTTCCTGCGAAGGGATGATCAACCATCAGATGAGGAGTCTGGGTGGTCATCCACCCCTCCGAACGAGCAGACGCAGGCCGACGAACCGGAATCACTGGTGGAAGCACGGAAGGCTGCCCAAAGACGGGAAAAGGAGACGAAATTACCGCCCTTGCCACAGAAGCTTCCCCCATTGACTCACTATAAGGAAGGGACTGGTGATCCGAGGAAGAAGGAGAAGCCTCCGGTGACCTATTCTGGTGGTCACCGTTATGCGGAGGATCGTCCGACCTATCAGACGGCTGGGTCATCCCGGCCGGCGCAAACTGCGGTCACCACCAGCCCACGTAAAACGCGGTCATCTGCTCGTCAGCAGGAAGCTGAGAATCTGGCCAAAGAAACCGAAGAACCGGAAGTCATTCAGGTTTCCGACGAAGAATATGCGGCGGACGAAGATCAGCCATCAGAAGGGGTCGAGCGCCGTGAGCCGACACCTACGGACGAAGATGCCCAACGTCAACAGGGCACATTTCAACCGACCCTTCTGGAATCATGCGCACCCAGGCTGACGATGGCCAACCCAGCCCTACAATCAGGCTGGCATCCACCGATGACGAATGAACAGCGGGCTCGTCTAGCCTCGCTGGCATCAGGAATCAGGGTTCCTCGTACGTCCGGTTCGTCCGTGACGTCGTCAGGGGTCCCTCAGGCCGTGGACGAGATCCTGGTCCAGCATGGAGACATTCCTCATGTCTCGTATCAGGAGGCCAGACGCTTTCTGGTCTCTTGCAGCGAACGCCCTGGTGGTGTAACGGGCCCATCCACCTACCTTCCGGACCTCTATCACTGGAAGTTGGAACAGCCCGTGATCATCAGCCAGTTGGCCACCTCGACGGACCCGTCAACAGGGGTTCAGTCGTCCGTCAACGTCTCCATTGCGAGGGTCCAGCCCTATATCCAGATCCTGGTGCCCGAATCTATTTTGACTTTAAACGCCCTATTTCGAGACTCACCTATTGGCGTTGATCAACCTAAACGCCATATCTACGTGGTGGGACCCCCTGCGGACCCCGAAATGCCTGGGTATGATCCTGAGAACTTCTTCAGGATGGTGGATCAGGGTAACCCGGTGTTCTGGGAAGTTTATCGGGAGGTTCCCACGGATGGCTCGGGCCCTCCTTTGCGGTGGTCCGATCTGGTCATCCTGTATCGGAAACGGGACGGTGGTGCTATGGCCCATGGGATCCTGCCCTATATCAACACCTTGAACTCTTTAAGTGTCGGGGACACGAACTTTTCGCAGCTTATGGGCCCGATGTTCCTCGAAAAGGAGCAGAAGTCGGAGCTCATGCAGGTAATGCAGTTGGCGGAACTGCAGGGACTCAACCCGGTCGTGGTCATGCGGGAGCATGAGGGACTTTGCAAGCGGCCTGGACATTTTGACATCGGACTAACGGCCGTGACCCAACCGGCTCCAGACCCGTCCGCCTTCGTGGTTCCTGAGCCCCGCCCAACTGGTGATGTGATGATGGGCCCGTCCGTCATCCGGACTTTGATGGGAACGGCGGTCCCGTCCACACCTGCGGCACCCACGGCTCCCGCGACACGATTCGGCTCGAAACTGCGTCGGGTCGAATCATCCCAGGGCGATGCGACCAGCGTCATCGCTTGGTCGGCACCAAAATCCCCGGTGGTTGGAGCGGAGGCAGCGAGACCTGGTGTGTCTGCCTCTCAGTCAGACGTTTTCGGCGGTGTTTCTGGTTCGGGACGAGGTCGTGGTTTTCGTCCTTTCGGATCCGATTCGGATTCATCAACGGCAACCGCTATCACGACTCGCTCAACACCTGTGAGTCTTCGTCAACGGTCAGGCACTCCTGGTCGGGTGGCCTACGTCCCTCTGGAGGAACCACCTCTGGATTCTCCAGCCCATGACCAGTGGGAGGCCGTCTATCACGGTCAACGGGACACTCAACAGTCAACATCACATCAACAGCGGTCGCCTCGTCGGGAGACTTCTCGTCCTCCCGCTTCCATCGAACCTCGTGATCGTGACTATTCGCGGTCACACCGTCGTGAACCCTCGACTGATCGTCATCGTCGGCGTTCGTCATCCCGTCGTCGGGATTCCCGTCCAACGTCACGAGCGTCTCGTGGCCAGCGACCGGAATCTCGAAATGATCGCGGTCAGCGTCCGTCTACGAGCCGTCACGAGCATCAGCCAGCCCGTGAGCGTTCACCATCAGCTCGTCGTCGTGAGCAGGACCGTCATCGGCAATCATCACGGGATCGTCGTTCGGCAGAGCGGCAGCGATCGACCGAGCGTCGGCATGAGTCTCGCGATCATCGCGCTGACCGTCGACCTCCAACCTATCCGAAGGCTCAGCATCACGTCGAGTCTCGTCAAAATCGTGACAAACGCCTAGCGGCCGACGCCTTAAGCCGACAACGTCCACAGAAGTCGACTTATAGCGTGCCACGAGTGAAAACAATCAAGAAACCTGATGGTCGGAACTCTGCCATTCGGGAACTTCCGCCCGAATATCCCGATAACTATACGAAGGACAATTTTCCGCCATTTCGGGTTTACTTGGTCAATGTCCTCTGTGACATGCTCAATCAGGACATTGCGCGGTCGGTTTCTCGGGGAACCGAGGACCCGATCTATGACGAATTCAAGATCGAGCAACCCACACCGGCTGAAGTCGCTGAGATCAAAATGGACCGTTGGCCCGACGATCCGATCGTTTACTGTCGGGATAACAACCTCCAGTGGATCCCACACAACGTCCCTGGAGATCCATCTGAGAAGAAGCTCCATCCTTGGGTGGCCTTGTTTCGCGACGAGGTCCTCAAGTGGATGCAGGCTAACGCCCACGACTCCCAGCGGTTCCCATCGGACTTTATGGACACCATCTGGCAACGGATGTGTGCCCGCGACAGTCAGCTAACGAATCACATGACGGCAGATCCGCAGCCTGAACAGACCGGTGGTCGGACTGTTTGGCATTCGCGGTGGGTAATCAAGGACTATCGTGATCGTCACGGGAAGCTGTTCAAAGGCTTCCCCGTCAACCGCGTCTCGTCGAATGCACGATGGGCCAATTGCTTGGCCATGGCAGCGCTGGTGCCTGAACTCTTCCGGTACCCGCACCTGATTCGGCGATACGAATCCCAGCATTTCTACGTGACCCACATGCACGCTCGGCGTCTTCGGACCCGCTGCATGACGGTCCGTCAGGCCATGCTCGGATATCATCGGCCCAACGTCGAGGGCATCGCGAATGTGGACGAAGGCTATTTCCTGTGCTTCTACTTGGGGCCGGACTACGCCTTCTCTTTCATGCATAACCATCTGCCGCATGTGTCGTTGCCGGTGGAACAGCTCGAGAACCAAGGGTTCCAGACCAAGGAGCACCTGTATCAGGGACGAAAGGGTTGGTTCTGCCAGTCCGACGTCGTCATGGACCTAGTGAGGGAGCATCCCCATCAGGATGGCTTTGCTATCAAGCGTAGCACTGATCAAGCCATTGCTGCACTGCCCGCTTGTCGCATCGAGCGATGGCAGTCGGGTCCCGATCAGCTCACCCAGCGGCTGATCATTTTCCACACGTTCTATCAGTCCGTGGAAATGCAGGAGTTCCTGGTCCAGACCATCGGAAGCTATTACGGGAAGGCTTCCACGGATCCTTGGTGGGGTCTTGGTGTCCGGGTTCCTCGTGGTTTCAAACCCGATGATTTGACTTTCAACGGGAAGCACAACTTCCTGTTTAATACGGACAATTGGAATGGGCGAAACATCCAAGGGTCCTTGTACACCGAAGTGGGCCTTTGGTTTATGCAGGCGGGCCCTGATGAGCTTTGGGAGGACAGGTTCAACCGTGTCCCACTGAAAGGCGCTCGTCTTGAGGCCTACCTCGACGTCGTCCGAAAGCGCATAGAGGCGGCGGCAGAGCGCTATAATCGAGGTCAGTCCGCACCTCCGTTCTTTCGACAGGAAGCACCGGCGGCCCTTCGGAAGCAACCGATCGACATGCCTCCTAATTGGACCGGTGTCCATATTACCGGGTGCGCTCCGCCGGGACAGGAGAAGAACACTTTCAGCCCGTGTTTTGCCCTGACCATTTGGAATCCCTTGGAACCCCATCCCAATGACCATCATAGGTCCACAGAACTGATCATGAGGGAATACTGAGTGCGTCGTCATCGAGCCTCATGACCCATGGTCCGTTCATTCCATCAGATATGACTCTTCGCAGTCCGGAAAGTCATCTTTCCTGATTGTGAATCCCATTGATTGTGACTTTTCTGGCATCAGATTGGACTTGACCCATGTCGCCCACCATGATGACGGTTCATCCGATGCTGGAACCTGGACTTGACTATTTCCATTGATCTTTGGATCCAGATCACCATATAGATCTATGTTTTAGCCGTTGTTTTGACACTAATTTCTTTTTGCATAATTGCATTGTTATTTTGTATTTTAACTTACGAATCTGATATCTTGAATTTGGAATTTCTTGTTGTGTTTTGATTTTTTGAATTGTAATAGGAATTACCTAGGACCAGAATCTCTGTGATGTGCAATGTGTATCTAAATTTAATGTACGTACGTTTATCTTTAATTTTCTTTGAATATCTACATTTAACTTCTTTGTTTAATTTTCTACGAACCTGTATTCTCTGTGTTTAGTTTATACGAACCGTTATTCTCTTGTATTTTGTTAGTTGCGAACCTCGAATTTTCTTAGTTTTTGAATCTGTATTTTTGTTATAACTATGTCGTATGTTAATCCATATATTTTTCGTATTTTTCTACTAATTTTATATGCCAATGACATTTGCTCATAATATGTACAGTGCTTTATTTTTGAGGAATCATTCCAGTTTTGCCTTATGTTACTGCCATATATATGCCTTATATTGTCGAAAAACCCAGTGACGATTCTCGTCATATGAAAATACAAAATTTTACCTAGGGAGGGTGGGGTTTTTCTTCCCATAGGACCTCCACCTAACGGTGTGTATTTTCTATGGTTATTTTATTATTATGATTATTATTATCATAGGCAGTTTGCCTTGTTGAGCGACGGCCTGATAAACCCTAGCTCAGCTTGGTTTAACTTAAATTTAATTAATATTTTATCTGAAAGTTCAACTTTTATTTCTTTGTTAACATATATTAACACACTCGTTTGACTATACATTCCAAAGGAGGGTAACTCCTCTTTCCCATGAGTTATCTTTGGAAAGTCATCTGTATTTTCATATTAAGTTACTTACAATCCCAGTTTAATTAATACGGTTCTATTTTTAATACGTGTATTTTTCTGGCCAAATACGTACGTATGATTTTGTCACTTTGTGCTTTAATTTTTGATTGTTGCTAGCGCTTCATAGTGCCTAGTATATGCTTATTCACCTGTAATATGTAGTATTTAATCTCTTGTTTTTGTGTTTTTTCTACACTTGTTGGTTTAGAATTGAGCTTATGGCTTTATGACTTGCAGTTGCTTTGTACTTGTAGCATCATTGCTCTGTACTGTTTGTACTTGTTGAGAGTTCAGCTCACGTACCAGTTCGCCATTTGTGCAGTGATCCTCTCGGGAGTTCGGATGGCGAGCCCTGGGGAGATGTAACGGATCAAGGTTGGAATGGTCAACCTTTCCGTTGCTGGCGGTTGTAGCTAGGCTAGCTACCCGCTTGGCTTCCTATATCAACATCACCTTGGGCTGGGACACGTTTGCAAGTCACGTAGCTCCCCCAACGTGTATGCGTGGGATTGGGTGGGTTCCCCCCTCGTGACTTTGGGAGCTACGTGATTGGGGGAAATTCTCACTAGGGGGCGCTCGTGGGAGGGTCCAACCCAACACTCGCTCCCCTATTCATTCTTGTATATTTCTGTCAACGTGAGCGCTTGTGTTTACTTTACTATTCTCCCCCATTTACTGTATATATTTCTGTGTGTCTCCCTCAGCTCTCCCCAGAGCATTTGGTACGTTGGCTGACCCCCGTCAGCTCCAGTAACTGTAAGTCTATTTTATTGTGTGTTTGTTTGTGTGTCTGAGGGTCATCCCTATATTTTATTATTGTATTGTTATAATTATTATAACTTGTTATTCTGTTCTTTATTAAAGTGTATTTAGTTAGGCTGAGTCTTACTGAGCTCCTGCTAGGTAGGTAGTTACATTCTGAGTGAGTGAGAGTGCGAGTCATCTCGCCCTTAGGATCGGATTATCTACTGCGTATATTGTCTGGCGAGGCTGTCCCGACCGTCTCCTGTAGTCGGTCTGTTATCCATCTGTGCCACGGTCTCCGCGTCCGCTACGTCAGGGCGTGGTAACGGTGTTAGTACGTAGGTTAAACTACTAGCCCCGCTACACCTTGTTATTTCATTTATTTTTATTTGTTTATTTGCCTTTTTCGGTCAGGCCATGACCAGTGTTTTTACCTTTTTTAACAAGGCCATTTTAGCCTAAAATTGGGGTTTTAATATAGAATTTGGGATAATTAAGTGGGGACCCCAACCCCTAAGTTTAAGCTAGAGGGTCCCCTTTGTTACGAACCTAAAGTATTGAGTTAGTTAGTATAAATGTTCACCCCACAACCGGCAACTGGGAGTTGCTTGGCAATCATTACTCACACGGCTTTCCAAAAATTCCAAAGTTCCTCAAAATGTTACTAAAATCCGTCAAAGTTCTGCGCTAAAAATCAAGCTTTAGGATCATAAAACTCGCATCAAAATCTTCACTAAATTCTTCAAAATTAATAGTAAAATATTACATATGTGGATTTAAAATAGTAGCTAAGAAAATTAAGACATTAATCATAATTAGACTTAAGTTTTGTTAGATTTGTTTTGTAATCGTCGTCGTCGTCGTCGTCGTCGTCGTCGAAGGTGGTCGATCAGGCAAATCCTATACACGGCGAGCCAGAAGCCCACTGCCACTAAGGAAGCGAAGAACCGCCCAAGGTTTTTCCCTGAGGCAGGAGAGATCCGGTGAGGTTCCCAGTTCTAGCAATCGTTCGTCTGCAAACTTTGGGCACCTGACAATCAGATGCTCAACATCCTCCTCCTCCTCTCCAGAGGAGCAGTGCTGGCATAGGGGCTTGGGTAGCTGTCGGGGTCAATAGAGTGGGATAGTAGGTCAGGAGCCAGGTTTTGCCAGACCTGAGCTGACTGAGGAGTACCCGATCTGCTCTGGCCATTCCTCTTCTCGGTCCGGGGGCAAGAGTCCTTGGTTCTGATAGATTGCTGCCGCTCTCGGGTGTTGGGTGAGGTAATCCATTTTTGTCGGAAGTGGCGCTTGATGATGGATTTGGCGCTAGAAATGTCAAGCGGGATGTTCTCCTGTGGAAGTGCTGAACCCTAGCTAGCAAGGCGATCAGCCGTTTCGTTCCCGGGCAGGCCTGCATGTCCCGGGACCCACTGGATTACTAGGCGGTGGGCCAACAGTGCCCTGAGGCCGTTCCAGACTTCTAAGAGGATAGCACTGAATGAGGCTTTGATTCCACTCTTAATTAGCCTGACTGCTGACTGCGAGTCAGTGCAAATTCTGATCGATGTAGGTGTCTGCGGGTCGAGGTTCTGGTTTAACCAGTTCAGTGCACGGGCCACCGCTGGGATTTCTGATCTGAAGCTGGAGCAATGCCTTCCAGCCGGGTAGCTGAGATGGACAGGGGGCCTGCCGTCCTTGAAAGTGACACAGATACCGCTTCCTCCATTGGCGACCGAGTTTACAGCTGATCCGTCAGTCCACGCTTCTACGTCCGCCCGAAGAAGGCCTGCAAGGGTTTCGATGGCTGCTGCTCTTCGAGTTTCTGGCGGATCAGTCTTCTTGGTTAGTCTGGCCAGGGCGGGGCCCACTGAGCAGTCTACCGCACTCTATCGTCTGGCCGCAGGTCTGTGATTGGGTGGATTGGCTCCCTTGGCCAATTGAGGAGGTCACACTGCTCTACGATCCTTCTGGCACTAGTCCTCCAGGAAGGCTGATTTTTTAGGCTCCGGCAGTGATCTGGTTGATTTCCGTGGGTTATTTCCGGTAGCCGCATGGATCGTTCGTATGCCAGTGCAGACAGTTCCTGGCCCCGGAGGTGGAGTGGGATTAGATTGGCTTCCAGTTGGAGGATCTCGACCGGTGCCGCTCTGACGCAACCCGTGATAGACCGGGCCGCCAGATTTTGAATTTTTTTCCACGGTTTGCCGGTGTGATTCCCCTGCTGCTGGCATCCAGGCCCACGCACAGTACTCTATGGCCGATCTGATGAACGTGAGATACAGGAGGCGAAGGTCTTCCTTTTCGCAGCCCCAGCTTTTGGATGCCATTGTGGTTAGTATGCGGAGCCGTGGATACGCTTTCGCCTTGAGTTTTTGGACATGTTGGCCAAAATTGAGAAGGCGGTCAAACGTTACACCCAGGAATACAGGGTGCGCTGCATAGGGGATTGTGTCGCCGGCCACTGTGAGGTTCAGCCGGTAATTGGCTCGCGATTACAGGTAGTGAAGAAACTAGCTTCAGATTTCGCCGTAGTAATTTCCAGTTTCCATTTCCTGGACCACTCAGTGACGGAGTTCAGGGCGAGTTGGAGTTTCTCTTCTGCCAGATGGATATTGCTGTCTTTCGACCACAAAGCGAGGTCGTCAGCGAAGAGCGAGGCCTGGACCCCTTCACGCAAATTGGGCAAAATATCATTGACGAAAATGAGGAAAAGGATTGGTGCCAGGCAACTACCCTGTGGGACCCCGTGGTGGAACTTTCGGAAAGGGCTGAGATTCGTTTGCTTGGACGGCTGCTCGCCTGTCACTGAGGAAGTTTCGTACCCCGCGGACAATGCAGGCCGGAAGGCCCATTTCGATCATTTTCAAGATCAGACCATCTTTCCACACAGTATCGAAAGCTCTTCTGAAATCTATGAGGGCTAGAACTGTTCTTTTAGGAGGCTTGGGTGAGGTAAAGCCATCCGTAATAGATTGGGTTACCCTTGAATTTGGTCCTCCGTAGACCTGAGGGGGCGAAAGCCTGCCTGGCGCTGATCCAACATGTCGTTAGTTTCCAGCCGTCAAAGAAGCCGGTTCTTGATCATCCGCTCGAATAGTTTGGCTATGCAGCTAGTCAGACTGACTGGCCTGTATGACTCTGCTCGATTCGCTGGTTTACTTCTTTTAGCAATTGGAATGATTTTGGCTTTCCTCCACATCGCCGGCACTTCTCCGGTAGACCAGGATCTATTGTAGAGATAGATCCAAAAGGGCTGCCTTGGCGTTTGCACTGAGGTTAGCCAGCATTTCGTTGGATACCTGGTCCAGGCCTGGAGCTTTCTTCATAGTGAGCTGGCCGATGGCCGTCTGTAATTCCGGCGCTGTGAAGGCTGAGCAGAGTGGATCGGGCTGTTGTTGACAACCATAGGCACCTTTCAGGGTAGTTCGGACTGATCTGACAGCTTTCCTGTCAGACTTGGTAGTTTTCAGGTGACTGACTTGAGCGTACTCCTTGGCAAATCCAACGGCCTTTTCCTTGTCCGACTTGAGAAGTTTGGTTCCACGGAACATGGCTTCGCCAGTATTTGGTCTGGATTGATTCCCATCAATAGCCCGGATTGTACGAAATACCTTGACTGGGTCGCGTCTAGCGTTGAGAGTGGCAACAAACAAGTTGTTTTGTAATCATGTTTATAATTGGGATTAGTTAGGGAGTAATTAGCAAAGAAATTGTATATTTGTGTGTGTGCGTGTGAATGTAAGAATGGCAGTGTATGCAGATTTGTGCAATTATGTGTGCAGTAGCTAGCGGAGACTCCTTCTGTTGACGAAGGTTGTGAGCTCTGCCGTAGTGAATAAGACTCAGACAGTAAGCAGGAATGGGGTGTACTTATCGTTCATGTGAACGAATGTCTCCAAAATTGATGTGAGTGTGCTCTAGTCTAAATGTTGTATAAGTGTAGCGATAATGGGCCTTAAAGACCGACCGGCTTTTGTGAAAACTCTTGAATAATGACGATACATAACATATAAGCTGACAAAGCATAACGAAAGTTCTATAAAAAGAAGCTTTAAATATAACACTAGATAATATCTTCATATGGCTTAAGTTTTCATATCTTTTTCTTGACACTCCCGCCCGATTGAGCAGTATCTCTTGTGGCAGAGTCTGTGGACCCAATATCTCCTTTCAGAGGCACTATTTCCCGGATCCCACGCCGTGTCATCTTCCCGTTGCTCAGTCGAAGTTTTACGAACCGAGTGTTCCCGTCCCCGCCCTCCAGTACCCCCTCAACCAGCCCAAGTTTCCATGTCACCCGAGGACTTGGCTCTTTAAGTAGGACTACCTCCCCCAACCGTGTACCTCTAGCTATCTCCTTCTTTTTGGCCTTGAAGTAAGTAGAATGCGAATCTCTCAACTCCTGCAAGTACTGGGTATGCCACGTCTTCCAGAATTCATCAAGCTTTTTCCGTACTTTCCACCAGTTATCAAGCAGATCGATATTGGCAAGCAACAGGGCCTTATTGATGGCCCTTTTCACCAGTCCAACCAATCTGCCACCAGGTTGGTGATGAATTGGTTTGGCGAAGCACACCATGAGCTTTTGGTAGTGTCAAGAAAAAGATATGAAAACTTAAGCCATACGAAGATATTATCTAGTGTTATATTTAAAGCTTCTTTTTATAGAACTTTCGTTATACTTTGTCAGCTTATATGTTATGTATCATCATTATTCAAGAGTTTTCACAAAAGCCGGTCGGTCTTTAAGGCCAATTATAGCTACACGTTTGTTGGTAGCAGAATTTTGCAGTTTATTTTCCAATACAACCGTGGCAGTATTTAAGTTATAGTATTTAATTTGGCAAAAGCGTCAATTTTTGAAAAAAGCGTTGTATGTTTACACCCTGAGAACCCCCCCCCGGGATATTTTGACCTTAATGTCTCATATTGCAAGCTTATTCTGTTACGAATAGCTGAGTATCTTGCTCCTCCTATTATAAACTCTTGCGATCACCCAGCTAAATAAATTGGTATAATAATGTACTCTTTGTATAATCACTGAGGTCATGCTGCAAGCTGTTGCAGCAAACTCAACGTTACGTTTCAGTGTTCTGCGAACAGTGAGAAGAAATTCTAGTTTGTGCACTGTTATGAACTGAATCGGTATCGAGCTGGATTGGTTGGAATGCAGCTGGCTGGTTTTTGCCTCAAAAATATTCCATGTAATAAAGCAAGCATAATTTTGATGCACCCCATCCGCGGAAATTTTGATGCGCCCCATCCGCGGAAATTTTGATGCGCCCCATCCGCGGAATCTTGCTTGGATTGTGTACTCAATATCTTTTTATAGGTGCACAGAGGAAATCACAGTCTTTTGTCCGCTAACTTACTGCTCGAGTTTTACCGTCTATTCTAATATAGTTTCTTCAAATGAAGTAGAACTGATACATTACCATCATATCCGAAAAATATGCAACTGTTATATTCTTCATCATTGATTCCTTCCATTTAAAGTCACAACGTTCGTGCTGGAATGAATGCACCTAATTGTAGCCTTAAAGGCTTGCCGAAAAGTTTCATTGCAGCGAGACAAGATAGCAACTTTGAGAGGACCACAGCACACTGCAACCACAAACACCACCTGTATTGGCCCTGTACCAGTTGGAAATAATGGTATCCTGACAATAGATTCTACTACCAAGAAAGTTTTTGGGACAACCACCAATGCCAACTCCAACAAACATATTGCCATTAAATACTTTGTCAACTGTAAATGCTTCTGGAAGGTATCGAATTGACCATCTTTAGATTTGTAGTTGAGAGTTTTCTTTAAGACTGCACCAATTGTGACAACAGTTAGCATGAAGCCAACCCAACCGCAGATGCTTTGACATAAGACAAACATATATGCAAACTCCACACCAAATGCAGGAATTATGCGGCACCCGACAGATTTCATCGTACGTTCTATTCCAGTACTGAGAACACTAGCCCAGGCAAAGACATAAGCACATGCAGAGAGTCCAATCGCGCTGCCAAGCAGACAAAGTGAATATTTTAAAGTTTGTTTCCAGTACCACAAAAACAAAGAAACTGCTAGCAAACGGTCAACTCCAATAACCACTAGCATCAAAGGGTTGAAAGAGTCTGCAATGACAACCAGGTGAGCTGCCGGAAACATCAAGCAATCACCGAAACTTCTAGAAACAGCCCCACCATGTCTTAATATGTCGTAGACACCTTGAACTGCCATAGCTGCCCTGCAGAGTCCCTGCAAGACATCTGATGCAAACAGGCCTAAATACGTGTTTGCAATGTAAAAGTAGTATTTGCAATCACAGACAGCATTCAACACTGTTAAAAAATTTTGATTCTTTTATGAGATATACATGCATTTTAGGCAAACAAAATTCTTTTATTATTAACTATTCCAGGATGTAAACAACTAGTCCGAATGCCATTAGATCTGAACACTAATGCATGTACTCTTGCTAATACCAAGAGTACATAATATAAGAGTGAGCCACTAAGCACACTCTATGTTATCAGAGCAAAAACTATGCTCTGCAAGCTAACGGCCCATCCCCCCCCCCGCAAATCAGACCCTAGTGCCCCCCCCAAATCAGTACCTAGTCGAAACGGGGGTACGCTCACTCGCTCTATGTTTATGTGCTTAAGCTCAAAAACGCAAGCAGTGCGTGCGCGAATTTTGTGCCTGCTTCGAGCTTTAGAACACAAACATAGCGCTCAAAATTCTTTGAAGTGATGGGTCTGATTTGCGGGGGGGGGTGGGCCGTTAGCGAGCAGTTGTACTCTTGCTAATACTGACTTACTTTGGTACTTCACAACGATGCTTGAATGGTGATTAAAATAATATCCAATTTGAAAACCTCATTTTACAGCAATGCATATTTAACGTCAGCGATTAGTCGGGATTCAAAGATTCCCGCCCACTACAGACAGCAAGATGAACAATATTACAAACATACCAGCAAATATTAGCATTCCCTTCTCATAACGTAGTGATTTATTTCTGATGATAGCAAGAACGCTCAGCAAGCAAATGTATGTAGTAATAGAGGCCATGGGTATTTGCAAAATGTAGACAACAACCTCAAAAGTAGTCTTCTTTCCAGAGAATGTAATATTGTGGTAAGATAAATTCATCTTCTTCAAAGTTTAATCAAATTATAAGAATGAAAGTTGAATGCGTTGTCGCTTTTTAATTAGAATTCCTAAAAAATCCTAAATGCATTACAAACAAAGCAAGTTGGCATAAATGGATCGCCGCTATCGCTTTTCTCTTATAGACGAGCAACTTTCAAGTTTCTTACAACTTGACGGTTTGGCCCCATAACAACTGTTTATCTACTCAACTTGAGTATTCAAGCGATGCTGCCCATATATGGTGGTTTCCGTCATTCGATTTTTTTTTATTTTACAAAATTACAGTATCGATTAATTTTTATGCTACAAACTAGTCTACAATTCAACATCTTTACACTTCCAAGCTCCGTCCCTGTTGCAACTGTTTTCGACTATCGGAAGCTTTCGAATGGCACCAATATCAGCTTGATCGGACAACTTTCATTTTTGTCATCTTTGACCCCGCCGAGGCCCCGAACTAAAATTTCGTACATTATGAAATCTGAACTGACTACAGCTTTTATCGACTCATCTAGAGCTGTAAATGACACCTCTACTGGGCGGTTTTCTTCACTTTCTATTTTTGACCATTTTGCCAGCACCGTATCGAATAATTAATTGGATGCCGCATCGTGGTGAACCACCGGGGCTTCACCGAATTCCCGACCAGCACGTCAAATTTCAGCCAAATCAGTCGAGCCAATCTCCGAACGAGACAGAAGCCGAAAATAATTATAACAGATAACGGATATACCCAAATTAAAGGGTTGCCTTTTGAGGTAAAACACAAATACACTAGCAATTTATAAAGGGGAATCCTGAGAAATCTATATTCTTACGACGATTTTCAACAACATGAACAAAAATGGCAAGAAAACGTCTGTCTAGCTAACACAGCTAAATAATTTTGAGCTGACAAAAATGGAATAAAAGCCAGTTGCAATACAATACAATCCATACAGTATGGATTAACACGAGTTTTTAGGATTGGATGGGGCTATTTTGGGTTGTCAACTTTCATCGGTCAAAGCACGAACACAGAGCAATATGTGTTTTGAGCTTCACTGATCTTAATGCAAGATTCTGCCTTTGAGTCAATTTAAACTCTCTTGTTCGGTTCAACCAGAAGTCTAATGTAGGAAAGAGTGACACAATATAAAATCTGGTTGATATGACGAGGTGAAAACTTGCTTTAGAAGCATACTGTATCTGAGGGCAGTGCGAATATCACCAGTTTGTAAGCTTTCCTCCATGCGTGCGTCCACGTGCATCGTCTCTCAAAGGGTGGTTTGTTTACCTTCAATTGTTATCCATAACGAGTTCTCATAACGAGTTTTGTTTTTCATGCTCTGAAATAAGGACTTCTTTTTGCAATAATTTAAGGACTCATCAGCCAGCTTCTTCGATATTAAAATCAATTCGTACAAGCACTCCATTTTGCAAGAAAACGTTGCCTGATGGCATTTAAAACCACCAAATTGGTCATGAAATGGATACATGCTTGCTTGCTGCATGCTAGCATGCTTAACACACCAGACTCGTTCACTCGGACACAGACACTGGTGCTTACACACATGACTGCACTTCTTCACACAACAGATAGAGACATTTAATAGTTGTTCTTATTAACTGACACCAGCGGACAATTGGAGAAGAAACAACAAAGGTTTTTGTTGGATACGTATATGGTTTCATTCATGTAATGAATAAATAATAGCTGTTCAAGTTTGCTGATAGCAAAGGGAATCATGGGAAAGCCCCTTCCACCCCAAAGCACCTACATAATATAACGCTTAAGCAAGATAGTTTGCTATCAATAGTAGCGAGAGGTGTACAACAGCGAGAACTTTCGATTGATTTCAAGTAAAGGTATGCCATAATTTGAAAAATCGCTGTTTTCTGAAATGGGAGGTCTGAGGTTCCAGATTTAGCACAGACAACTAATTGACAGATACATCAGTGTTTTTCAAGTGGAAAACTGATCCATTAGCAGTAATATGCACGTTGAACTAAAGAGGCAGTTTTAAGCCAAACTTTCATCGTAATTTAGCCTAATTTTTGATTCAACGGCAGTTTTGTGTCATACTTGTATCTTAATTTAGCTAAATTTTTGATTCAACGGCAATTTTCCAAATTTTGTACAAATTTCTAATTCTTGTGCCAATAACCTTTCAAAACTGGTGAGAGAAACAAAGGAATTATTGGTTTCAGTGAAAACGCCAGTTAAAGTACTACGGAACCGGCGTTAAAATGTTTATCTAGACCTTGGAATTAGTGCAGTTGATAACTATTTCCAAGAGTAGGTAATTCGAAGAGTACATAATACGTAAGAATACGACAACTGGCATACTCTATGTTTTAGCTTGACACACCCTGTGCACGCTAACGACTGACATCCCTGCAAATTTGACCACACCTCCCCCGGCAAATTGGTACCAAGAGTGCATAATTGCACTATTTAAGAAGAAGAGTAAGCCACTAGAGGGCTTCTCTTCACTGCATTGCGTAACGGTGCTCCGACCACA
Organism: Trissonchulus latispiculum; assembly: GCA_030248195.1. NCBI lineage: Eukaryota > Metazoa > Nematoda > Enoplea > Enoplida > Ironidae > Trissonchulus > Trissonchulus latispiculum. The sequence continues at coordinate 34,463 of JASAND010027128.1, forward strand.
ATACGCGAATGTTCCCCCGTTTGGGGGGGGGGGTCGACCAAAACGACATCGCATACCCCCCTCCGTTTGGTGGGGGGGGGTAGCCAAAAAGAGGTCCCCGTTTTGTGGGGGGGGGGGTAGCCAACAGCCAACAGCCAATCAGATTGCAGAAACCCCCCCTCCGTTTGGTGGGGGGGGGTAGAGCAGAGGATTACGGTAGTTTTTGGTCTATTCGAAAATGGGTCCCCGTTTGGGGGGGCTCGCTCAAGCAGGCTAAGTTTCGCTCATTCTGATTGGCTGTTGGAGACCCCCCCCAAACGGGGAATGCTTTTTGTGACCCCCCCAAACGGTGACCCCTTTTGCACACTTGCACACCCCCCACCAAACGGGGACCTCTTGTGTCGACCCCACCCCGCCTTAAACGGGGACCCTTTTTCAAAAGCCAGAATCAGCCTGCCTACCCCCCCACCAAATGGGAAGAGGGTTTCTGCAATCTGATTGGCTGTTGCCTACCCCCCCCCCCCTCCCACCAAACGGGGAGGTGGGTGGGACCAAACGGAGCACCGTTACGCAATGCCAAGAAGAGGAGCCCTCTAGTGGCTTACTCTTCTTCTAATATATAGAAGAAAATCATGGACTCTTGTTGGTACCCAGTCGAAGCGAAACGTTAAAGTTTCGATAACACAAGCACTGCGTACGTGAATTTTATCTGTTTCCAGAGCACTCGCATAGCGCACACGCATACTGGGCAAATTTTCAAATAGATGTGCGCCAGTGAATCTAACAAATTTGCCCTCTATGCGTGTGCGTTGTGCGTGCGTTCTAAAGCTCTAAACAGATGCAATATTCTCGCACGTAGTGTTTGTGTTTTCGAGCTTTAACGTACATAGATACATAGAGTGAGTGAGCAAGTGAGCGTACTCCCGTTTCGACTAGCTACCAATTTGCGGGGGAAGAGGAGGGATGACTGGGGTCCAATTTGCAAGAGGAGTCAGCCGTTAGCGTGCAGAGGATTTGTCCCGCAGACTATGACGGACAACTGTCATACTCTCATGTATTATGTACTCTTGTGATTTTTCAAGACCCTGCTTGTCATCAGCAAGAAATCTAACAATCACAAGCTAAGCTAAATACAAGGCAACAAAAACTACGCCAGGATTAGACTCAAACATAAAAACAAACAATCAAAATATATATAATACTAACAACAGTAGTCAGCAACCGCCATTATATGTGTAGACCAAAGCAAATTTTGTATTGAAACTGTTAAGTAATTTCGGAAAGAATCTGTAAGTAATTTTAGAAGTCTATATTCTACAAGTCTGCATAATAGGTTCACAGTCTTATTCTACTTGTACTCATAACAAAATGAAAAGTCCAGTACACCATGTTTTGACCAAGAAATTATGTCAGGCAAAATTATAATTGTTTGATTAATTTGCATATGCTTTGAATATATAATATCTGTAAAGAATAAATTAATGTGCTTCGTTGGCAATAATAAGAATTTCTTAACTATGAGGTTACATACAACTGCTTGGAGTTGCGCAATTCGGTTAAGTCATCGCGGTTTCAACAGTTTTAGTTGATAATGGAGTGAATTTTAAAAGCTAACTCAAATATATTCCAAATGCGTTTTAGCATGCTGAGTTTACTGAAATTGGAAGGGGCTTAAATTTATTCCAACTTTTTTGAACATTAACTGGAGGTTTTATAAAAATATTATTTTTACAGCTTCAACTATAAAATTGAATGCTTTTGTCTTCTCTTTTTGTATTATTGTATATGCATCTCTTATACATAATCAATCGATGTAGAATTACATTTTAATGCTGTGCAAGTTTATAGAATTTGCTGTATTCGTTGTACATTTGTTAACTTCTACATTACTTTATATTGCCTGCTGTTGTACCTATTATTGTCCTATGTTTGATACTTTATAAGTCAACCGAACTAAAGGTATCTCAATAGTATTTGGCGTGCTGACAGGCAGGCATAAAGCTGGCGCGTATGTAAACTTTCTTGCCAATAGCATTTGTTTTGCGTTGGCGACATAAAACGACAGCATGGCGGGCACCTCTGGGCAAAAAAATTTCAAATTTTCAACTTTTCCAAATATAGCCACATTTTGTATCAAATGGAAGCTCTTGATATCCTGAATTTTTGGTTTTGTTACACCAACTCTCCACAAAGCAGTATCTGAAAGTTTGAGAGAGTAAGGTTTGAAGTATTAAATAACAGTCGGAATGAGCTTGACCAAATCGTGCAAGCGCCGTTTCTTTCTCGCTGCTTAGCATGTCATTGTAATTGACGCAGTGATAAATACCTAAAGGTAAAGGGTTTATTGTATTTGGCATGCCGTAGTGCTTTGTCTTATCTTATCTTATCTTATCCTATCTTATCCTATCTTATCCTATCTATCCTATCTATCTAATCTTATCAGCAGGTAAGCGCTAAGTGACAAAGCTAGTGTATAACAATTGTTTGTTTCAAAGTTTTATGTAATAACACGCTATGAAACCCCATAGTATGTACAGACAAATTCAACATTTCAGTAAATGTCTTTAAGCAATGACAACACTGATAGCGTCACAATCGCGGTTATATAGCCTTGTTAAATATTTATTCCGCTTTATAGTAAGTTGAAATAGTTCAATAATCCAGTGTAAGCAATGTTATAAATCAACGAGTCCAATGTTGCAAATTTTTTGAAAACCAGAATTGTAGCAAGTCAAAATCGGTTCTCCAGGACGTTCACATATTTCACAGCTGACAGGACTCAGATTTTTCTCCACAAAAACCCAAAGGCATGATCCAATAGTAGGTAAACCTACTATTGGATCATGTAGGTAAACCTACTCATTGGATTGTACCGTCACGACTGATTACACCTGTATTACGCAATGGCATAATAATCCGCAAGTCATTAAATTCGTCTGCATGACCCGACGCTGCGTTACTTTCATAGATATCTGGAGAGTGGTATGTTCCAGTTCAACTATCCCGACGAATACTTACGAACAGGCGACGAGTAACTGGAATACAGGTGGGCATTTTCTGCAAGAATTGCATGGGCAATACATGAGGGACTGGGAATATAGGACTCCACAAAGTTTTTCTCGTTTTCTTTTTCAAGACGATGCAGACGCGATTGATGAAATTGGAACGGTACCATCTTTCTAAAATTGCGATCAAAAGCCCGAAACGTAGCTCAGCACTCCAGCTTAATAGAATAGTAATAGCATCTTTCAGGTTGGGGAACAAAGAGTTGTCTAAATGGAGGATTATAGCATCGGTGGCAAGCTGCTCAGGACTCAACATGTTACTAAAAAAGCAATAAAAAGTTAAGAGTAGTATGAAACATAGAAATGGCTAAAATAGTACGTATCGCTGCAGTTAGCTATGCTGTGCATTTGTATAGCACAGCATTTGTATAGGATAATTTTATTAATTTAAGCATTATTAAAAAGTCAAAAATTTATCCAAATACGCGTTAAGAAATGACCTACGTGTTGGGTAAAAAAGCCATTGATACTAATGGTTTCATTCATTGCAAGGTATTATAAGGTATTGCTGTATTTTGTCAATGACAAACAGGATATGTATCGAAAGGTTGGTCAGTTGTACATAACGAGAACGGCTTAGCTTGCAGCGATGACTCATCAGCAGGAGAAGCGGAGACTATATAAAGGCATGTACCGCAACTCATTTGGTAATTGTGATTGTATTTCATGAGGGTTAGGTGTGCTAATTGCGGCTTACAGCTTGAGGAGCTTACGGCGTCAACATGTAAGAAAAGTCCATTCCAACAGACTGGTTAGAACTTGCTATGGAGAAACCTTCAGGACGGTAAGGCTACTGAAGAAACACAGAACTGAACAACACAGTCCCTTTCAGAGCAACAAGCAATGTAAACTCTACTCCAGGCGGAAGTCAAGAGTCTGTTGAAGTGAATTATTTATGGGGAGACCACGAACTGCAGTTAACAAATACCCAAGGAAACGCGGTGATGCTGTTCTATTCGGGATGGTATCCATTCAGTACCTTTCATAGGTCTCCTGTACTAATTCAAGGAACGGTTTGTAGAACGATTAAACAGTACTACCAGGCTGAAAAAGCTAAACACTTTCTAGATTGGGATGCATATAGAAAAATCAAGAATACATGGTCCCCGTCCATCGCTAAACAAATCGGAAAGTCCATAGGTGGTTATAATGCAGACGCTTGGGCAAGAATTGCAGTCGTTATTATGGAACTGAAAAACAGAGAAAAATAAAACTTCTAGAATTGGAACGAATCCTGATTAACACCTGAAATAAAATCACAGCAGAAGTTACAAAATTCGACGAATACTGGTCAAATGGCATGGATATAACCAACCTCTTCGTTGGTGCATTCCTAGTTACGTATCAGCAATTGCCAGCATCAGTCATTGCAAGACAGCTGTTCGCTGCTTAGTAACGCACCTAAATTAGCAATCATTTATACACCTTGCTTAGTCATACAATAGTATATAAACTCATCGCATGCAACTTGCCGCCTTTACCCGAAACTGTGTTCATTTCCTGTCGATGTTTTTCAGCCACAGCATCATTTCACAGCTAATTAGCTGGACAAAAGTCATAACCTATGGGATGGACGTTGTGGATAAATTCATTCAAGGATTTATTGTTCGGTGGATTGCGTTCGGAGGAGCTTTGATACTAGCTGGTCAAACGCTTGGAAATTCAATATCTTGTCATTTACCGCATCAGCTTAATGAGCCAACGTGAAATACTTTTTGGACTACTGTTTGTCAATAGTAAACTTTTGGATGAAAATTACTTACTTTGCAATGAGATAGCATATGACATTACGTACATCCAATTTTATCCTAACGTTGCGTAATTGGTCATAGCGTTTTCCTCGGCTGCGGCTACCCATCCAATATATTTCCTCTGGGATTCTGCTACCTCGTCTTGGCGAAGCATCAAACAGTCAGACTTTTATCGTTTACATCCTCTAGCGTTTATTTGAAGCTATCATAGCTTATTTGTTTACGCGTTTATTCTGTTCTGTTTTATATCTGCAATTCTTGTTATTATTGCAGTATTGTTGCATCCCTTTATATATGCAAACATTTCCCAAAATATGTGATTTTCCCCGTAACCGCTCAGTGTAATAGGGCTAAATATGAGCTTAGTTTCCTAAATTTTTATGTAGTTTGTATGCTACCTTTAGTTTCCTAAATTCTTATGTAGTTTGTATGCTACCTTTCACCTACTGTTACATAAAATTCTTCTTTAGTTTGTTTCTGCTTTTTTATGTTACTTGGTTTGTAATTATCTTTCATACCCTTTACTACTGGCAATTTAAAAAATATAAACTTTATAATGATTGTGGATTATTACTTTATTTAAGAAAACCTGCTGTTCTTCAGCCAGCATTGTCCGAGTGTCTTACCACTGCTTAGTACCCTATTGCTCTTTTTCGATGTTTACACTAACATTCTTGATGTGCATGTATCATTATTGTGACTATCGTTAATAAAGACAGCTTTCATTAAGGCATTATTAAGACAAGCGATAGCAGTATTTTCTGTCTACGGTTTGCACTAACATTCATTTCTAACTTAGATGAAGCTCGACGTAATGTAGCTGGTTTTTTTGTAGAGCCGAGCAACTTTATTCCAATTTCTTCTCATTGTCCAACATAGGATGTCAAATGTCCTTTACGCTTTGATCATGACAGTTCCAACCGCCTTTTTGCCTGCTGCAGTACTTTTGACTTTCTCACTAATTCCAGGAATTTGCTTACCTTTAAGAATCTACCTAGAACCCTCATCACTTTTTAACTTACGACAACTTCTTTACATTATTCCCCTCCGCAGAAATTGTCTTGTCACTTCATTGCAATTGCTTCAATTCTCCGAAATTGCTCTCTAAATTCTGACTATACCTAGGTAATTGGCAAACGTTTGTCACATTTGCTGCTTAGAAGCAAGGTTTTAGCTAAAATAATGAAATGAAATGAGATTACGGCACTATTACAACTGCTAAAAGGAAAGAGGAGACTGTTAAATGAAGAAAAAAGGTAACTAAAGGAAATTAAAGGCAGCAAAAATAGAATCATCTTTGCTCTAAAAATATAGACATCAAAACCGGTAACAAATACAAATACACAGCCTCCTCCAACACTAACATCATAACTGGCAGCGGAGACAGCAACAACACAACTACCATAAACAACGTCAACAACAACAACAACAACAATAGCCACACTACCCGTCCATATTTGAATGAAATCGAAGACGGAAACGTTTGTAACGCCTGTCTGAATGAATTTGGTGATCGCATACCGATAACAGGTTCTTGCGGGCATCGTTTTTACGAAGCCTGCATCCTACAGTGGATGCCGAAAAATTAAAGCTGCCCAATGTGTAAAGCAGCCTTCGACGATCAGGTACAGATAATTTTGAAACGTTATTATTTTAACCTTACCACAGACCAGCATTTTACCGGGTCTTCGTTATGCATTGACGAATCAAAACATAAAAGAAAATTGAGCCACGTTATAGCGTTTGTCTAATTTTTATATTTAATTAATCCATTTGTAAGCATAAAGCTGTTTCAAAATTGTTTCAGAATTGTTTGAAACCTATCTCAGATGGCTTAACGTTAGTCTTCTCAGATTGAGGATGGAAGATGATTACACCTTTTTAACACATCGCTAGCCAGTGACGATAGGTCCCATGTTATGCTTGTGTTGTTGGGATAGATAGCTTGCAAGTAAAAAATGACATTTGAGCTGATACTTATGGACTGAAACTCCAACTAATTTTGGCGAGTAATACTGATGGTATTCGAATTAGAAGGTATAAAATGGTATTAAGGTTTCTTATACTTCTTACAATAAGCACGAATAATTTGTTTTAAACTTTGTTTTAGATCGTAATGCTGCAGGAACTATCCCCAGCTACCTAACTCTAGCACGAGGACTTGACTGTGGAGTCTATTTTGAGGGTGACTTCGGCACAAGACGGCTATCCGGTGCACAGCCGAAGCTTCCGTTTATCGCGTGCTGGAATGCCACCCATATATGTGGGCGCCCTATCTAACATCCTTCCTTCCATGTAGACTGTGCTGTATACTAAAACTCTCAAGTGCTGCTTATCAGTCAGTATTGTAAGATAGGATAAACCGGTAGGGGGGATACTACTAAGTATCTATGTAATGTAAACCTGTAACCATGTAATCTATGTAAACCTTGCTTTAGTTATCTTGTAGCTTTGTTACTTAAAATTTGCTTAGCATAACTCCATACCCTCAGAAGGACTTTCAGGAACCAATGTGAAGGTGCCACTGCTAAAGCAAAAAATTACTTCAATTTAATGAATGTCAATTCTAATTAATGTCGCAAGATCAGCACTATAACGGTTGCAAAAAACAGCAATCCTCATTGAATACAAATTTGCCAGTCGTTTTGTTTACGTTAAAGTATAGACCTTATACTAAGACGAAAGGACACACAATGACAGAGGGACACAATGACATAAAGTTTTTGCATTAAAATATTCTATGACAACCAACCTTGCTTTGCAACCAACCTTGCAACAACCAACTACCGACAACTGTTATCCTTACTGGCATGACGCTAAACATAAGGTTTTTGTTAAGCATTCGTTCTTTGGGCTGCACATAATTTTTCTGCGTAGGTAGGCAGGATTTTTTATTCTAGGGATTTTCGGATAAAATTTTACACGTTAAACATAGGGATGTAGGCAGAGGAGGGTGCTGAAAACGGCTGCGGTGCTGAAAACCCCATTTTTACTGCTACTACCATGGAACCTAAAACTTTGTCTTGTTTTCGGAGACATACGGTGGTCCACAGGACGGCGCAGTCTGCAATTTGCCTACAACGTTGTAGGCTGGACCCACGCACTACGCAAAGCAAAATTAGGGACTACGCACGAGGCGCGCAGGGCGCGCTGTTGCGCAGAACTACGTACGCAGGTGTCCACACCGCACCGTTCAGGATAATTTACGCTGGAGGTCGCACTGCACGTCTCGGAGTACTGCGTTCCCGAGAACTACGCGATACGAAAGGAGCGCAGTGCCAACTCAATATTCCACTTTATTTCCAATTTTTTCAATTTCGACTTAATTTCCTACCCAATATTGTAAAATTTTTGCTCCCGCGGCGCTTTTGTACCTTATTTTAAATTTTTCACGCCCGCAATGCTTTTGTATCTCAATTTTGAAACTCTTCAAACATACAACAAAGATTTCTACTGGCTTCCATGTATAGGTTTCCGTTATAGATGTTTATGAGCTTTATACTTTTTAGCTAAAAAGTAAAACTAAAAACTTATGAAAACTAAAGTAAAGTAAACTTAAGTAACATAAGTAAAATGAAAACCAAAAAACTAAAACTTTATAAACTAAAAACTAGTCAGCCCTTTTCAAATCTTTATACATATTTTTTCAAAATGTCGGAAAATTTCTCAGCTTTCAATTTAATCTATCAAAAGATTCCATTACGGAACTTTTCATAAATTCAGAAATTTGTCAAATTCTGGGGCGCCGCCCGTAGTCTCCCCCCCCCCGTTTGGAGTATCTAATAGTCATTCCGAAATCGGTGGTCTATTACACTTGGGCATGGGAGAAATCGGTGACTCTAAAGTTTGGTATACGGCGACCCACCCCTTAAGAGGCCAAGTTACACCAGTCGGTTTACGGTTTCGGTCTGGCAAAAGCCAGTGAAGTGATTTCAGTGTAACGATGACATTAACAGATTACATCCCTATTGTGACTCAACGATATCAAGGTAAATAGCATTTGAGGAACCCCAGGGGCAATGGAAGCAAAATCATTTCAAAGTAGAACTGAAACCGTACTAAACAGTGTTGCAACTGCGAGCACTGGCCCGCACATTGCAGGCCTGTTATCGCTACCACGGTAAACAAGACTATCAACACACGGATACCTGGTATCGTTACGTGACTGTACCATACGTGTAGTTTTACATCCCCAAACAAGCAGAGGTTTCGCTTTCCACTGCCGCCCCCCAGGAATTCGGTCAACGTCCTCCCCAAATGTTACCTCCAGCACATGACTTTTTGTGGATCCAGCTGCTATTGTCATTTACACTAACATTGTGATTCACCAAGACAAAACTGACAACTCAACGGATATACGCCGCTGGGCTATAACCAGCCTAACGAATAAAACAAAGGACGACGATGATGATGATGATGATCCAACTATTAAGGGAGGCTAAAGGCTCCAAGTTAACGGCTCAGTGGTACCAGTTGGGTGATCGATCCCTTTACAGCCTTCCTTTAGCGGCTGGGCATCAATGACCAGACATTAGAACTAACGGCAGTGCGATCCCTGGAGTGAATTGTACAGCTTACCATACCTTCGTTTAAGCATACCTTCTACAAACAAACAAGGCATTTGGAGGTGCTCAGTGATGCGCACGGGAAACCGTGAAGATATCCTGTGCAAACATTACAGTTAATCCTAGGTAAATTGTATGGTACGCGCGGAATCGGATAGGCTGGATTGCTGTGAGACTATTGTTGAAACTAGAAACAGAACGTCTCCCTGTTGTTGATATTGGGCTGCACCAGGAACGGCTAACAACCTCGTCTTCTAATTAATGACGTGCGTGAACGGATTATCGCGATTATAGCAATTATCTTATATGTAAAAAATAGTCGTTTGATGAGGCTCGTTTTTTTCCTGTCGGTGCTAACTTCACAATAGTAAACTTGACTCCAGTATGTGAAAAAGCACAAAACGAGGTTTAAAATGATGTGCATATGAAGAAGAGATGCTTGTGCATCTCTCTCTCTCTTCCTCTGTTCGGGAATCTCGCTAGGCATAGATTGGTGTTGCCACCTTCTTCTCCCCATTAGTCATATCTAGTATGACCTTCGCTATGTCGCCTGGATGCCGTCCCACAGTGGGAGGCTGGAGGGAGCCCGTCGTAATGGCCTTTCGGCTCAGGGTTATCTAACCTGAGCTATATATATATATATATATATATATATATATATATATATATATATATGTTACGTACAAAACCCGAAATCGTACAAAACTAGTTTTGTATGGGTCATTTTGTACAAAACTAGTTTTGTATGGCCTCCCTCGTACAATTCTAGTTTTGTATGGCCTCTCTCGTATTATTCTAGTTTTGTATGGCCTCCATCGTACAATTCTAGTTTTGTATGGCAGTGACCGTACAATTCTAGTTTTGGACGTACAGAACTGTTTCAGTAAGAATTGGCAACTATTTATTCATTACTACATATTCAAGTTCGTATATAATTTCAAGCACTAAAGTTTTAAGATTTAATTCCTAATGGATGGCTATTCAGTTGATACAAAATTAATATTTCAGTTGCCAAATTCTAACTAAAGCTAACCTCAGCAGAACTTTAGATATTTAGAAAGAATTTGGAATGGTTGCATTGGTACAGATTTCTGCTTTTTCAGAAAAATTTTAGTTTTCGATTCGGGACCAATAAAATAATAAACTTACTTTAGCAATGTTGCAAAAATGTCACAATGTAAGTATATAATAATCTGTATAACAAATCTTCATTTAAAATTCAATGTTACATTTCGACTAATTATTTTTTGTCAGCTAATTACTTAGCTTTAAACTAGGGAAATTATACATACATTCAAAGACATGTCAGCCTTCCCTTTGGTCCCCCTTTGTAAAATTTCTGAGAATTTCGAAAAAGTCCTCATTCGAATTGCTTGCTTACTCCTAAAAAATACTACCTTATTTTAAAATTTAAAAATTTTTCGGATTTGCTGGAATTTTTTAATTATATTTCAGCAGTTTTAATTGAAATTTTTTCTAATAAATGAAGCTGAGTCGCAAATTTGGTATTCAGATCACACAAGATAAACCCAGCCTAAGAAACATTGAAACAATTTTAGGAACAAGACAGAAAATGGATACTGTAGATTTTAGGCGTAAGTACGACTCTGCGTTTGGCGTAAACATTATTCAGGGGTGACAGAATGAATTAGGCGTAGGTAGGAATTGAGCTTTGAAGGAGATGATAAGCGCAGGTAGAAGTAAGCTCCCACGTTACCCGACTGCATTCCCAAATTATGAAATTATGTACGAACTTTAATATTAGTATATAATGAATAAATATATAACGGTTGCTAAATCTTACTGAAACAGTTTTGTACGTCCAAAACTAGAATTGTACGGTCACTGCCATACAAAACTAGAATTGTACGAGGTAGGCCATACAAAACTAGAATTGTACGGGAGATACCATACAAAACTAGAATTGTACGAGAAAGGCCGTACAAAACTAGTTTTGTACAAAATGACCCATACAAAACTAGTTTTGTACGATTTCGGGTTTTGTACGTAACATATATATATATATATATATATATATATATATATATATATATATTGTGTGTGTGTGTGTGTGTGTGTGTGTGTGTGTGTGTGTGTGTGTGTGTGTGTGTGTGTGTGTGTGTGTGTGTGTGTGTGTGTGTGTGTGTGTGTGTGTGTGTGTGTGTGTGTGTGTGTGTGTGTGTGTCTGTGTGTGTGTTTGTGTGTGTGTGTGTGTGTGTGTGTGTGTGTGTGTGTGTGTGTGTGTGTGTGTGTGTGGGTGTGTGTGTGTGTGTGTGTGTGTGTGTGTGTGTGTGTGTGTGTGTGTGTGTGTGTGTGTGTGTGTGTGTGTGTGTGTGTGTGTGTGTGTGTGTGTGTGTGTGTGTGTGTGTGTGTGTGTGTGTGTGTGTGTGTGTGTGTGTGTGTGTGTGCATATGTGCATCTCTTCTGTGCGTGGTTTCTATCAAAAGTTAGAGATGGTTTTACGTATGGTTGATTTACGTTGACCGTTTCTACACACAACGCAAAGTAAGAACACTTTATCCCAAATTAATTCTATTGGGTTTTAAATGTTGTCATTCTGTTACCTATGTATATTATTTGATGGAACCACTATGCAGCTGATTGAAGGCCTTGCAAGTTCCCAAAACCAAAGCAAACAGTGAAAGGTTACAAAATCTTTGTCTTCGATTTTCTTGTCACTGCTTCATCCAAACTTGACCAAATTTAGCAGATATGTTTTATATCTACAAGGACTCAGGCCGTTTTTTTAGGTTTTGGAAAAACAGAATAGTAGGCAAGACATAGAATTTACGATATTTCAAAATAAGCTAAAAACGGAAAGTTCACTTTTATGGATAACTATAGCCTCAGCCAGTATTAATGAAGCTGGTATGCAAAATTTTAAATGAATTCATAGAGGATTGAAGGAGATATTTAAATTAAAGCTTTAGATATATGTCCTCTTGTGTATACAGCAAGCCAGTCCCCGCAGCGTAGTAATCCAGCTCACTTGATGCAGAACAAGAAAAAAACAAACGTGCACAATTTCAAGCCGATTCCTTAAGGTTTTAATTCACAGTACCTGTTCAAAGTCCACGCCAGTAGGAGTACTACAGACTTAAGGCAGCTCAAAACCGACAGAAATTAAACTTGGGATAATCTTGAGTTTGACCTGTCAATCACGTGTGCGCAACGTGCTAAGGTGGAGCTTGCGGCCCTCTTTCGTGTAGTGAGTTTCACGTGTGTGTTTGAATCTTCATACGTCACTAACGTTTGAACCCGGCTCAAGGAGTGGAGGATGCTCCCAAAAATTTCCAACCTTGTACACATTAACTTCACCATAGTTTCCTAGGGAGATGAGTCTCCAAATTTTGACCTTTTTCGCAAAAATGTGTCCATCGAAACAGCAAGTTCTTCTCAACTTCTTTGTTATACCAACTCCAAATACGCACACTAAGACCACTAAAATTCAACAAATACAGTCTAGCACACAATCCCAAACAAGCACTAAAAACTGGATACGACAATTCACAGACAACGATTGTTGGTACTCAATTATTCGAAGATATTCCTCAATTTACAAGGCTATCTACTAAGCATCTAAACAAGCACAAGAGTCACTGGTTCTAGAGACAGTCAGTCATTTACTCTTGGTCATACCCATAAAATAATTAAGAATTCCTTTCCAAAAACAAAAAGACAGGCAAAGAGACAAAATTGCATACAAATAATTCCAGCGCTAACAAATAATTCCAAAGTTAATTCTGCAATTTCATACAAAAATTCAGAATATTTCATGCCATTACCTCAGAATTTTGTACCATTATTACGAACCAGTCACAGAATACCTGCGTGTTATTATCTCTTGCATATGTACTATATAACAACACCACAGCAGCAGCTAGCATTGCTAATATCAACCTGGGATTTCGAGATCAACATAATCTCGTCTTAAAATTACGACAACAAAAGCCTCATGGATATAGAAATATTGAAAACAGTAGCAGAAAGTAAATCGCCATTATAGAGTAGCTGTCCTGCAAAAACTGAGCTAACAGCTTTACTTTTTGGGAATTGCAAGCCAACTGTTGCTGACGGAAAATCTGTAAATTCGACCGTTTTTTCTTTAGGGAGTCATTCATTGAACTATTCCAAATTTGATGCTCTATATGTATAATATGTGCATTTATTCTTATCATAATGTGTATGTTACAGGCTATAAATTCTGAAAGCTATCATCTGCGAGTGAAAAGCGTGTAACCTTAATAAATAAGCAAATACATATTACCTGCTAACATCCGAAAAACACCTGCGGATTTTATAACAAAATTGGCTGTGAAATAGGTTGTTGAAGCGGATAGAAATCCGAACCATCCAAAAATCAAGTTAAGATAGAACTGCACTATAGTACGACCAAAAAAGTGTTTATAAATTTTGATAGTTCAGAGCAGACCTTTGAAGTAAATCCTTAGAATGTATACATTTTCTTTTTCTTTTTGAATTTTTGAAGAATCTCAGAGGTCAAAATCCGAAAAATAATCCGGAATTCCCGGTTTAATTTACGATTCTAAAAATTAATACACTGCTGGGGTTTACTCCAAAGGCTAACCTGGTATAAAAGATCGGTTTTGGTCTTACTATAGTCAAAACACAAACAAGTAATAAAAAACGCCTGCCTGCAGTCATTACGGCAAAGCCTTAGTCCGAAGCAGGAGAGAGCCAATCGGGCGGTGAGCGCTCCTACCCAGGGAGAACTATTTTCTTGATACAGAAAAGGAGAACATTTTCCTGATATAGTCAAAACATGATGATGTTGAAGACACCAAAAACTTTTTACAAAATTCACATGAAATCTTTAATGTGAACTCATTTATATGAAAAGGACGATGCCATGTCATAGGGTTTACAGTGCTGTTCCCTGGCCCATTACACGTTATTGTAGTCTTAAGTGACTGCCGAAAAACCTTATTACAACGAGATAACACAGCCGCTTTAAGAGGTCCGCAACATACAGAAACCACGAACAATGCTTGGATTGGTCCTGTACCTGTGGGAAACAGTTGTATACTTGCATACGCTTGAAGAACTAAAAACGTCTTTGGGACAACAACCAGACCCAGCTCCACGAAACATAATATCATCAAATATTTTGTCAGCCGTAAATGCTTCTTAACGTCATCGACCTGCACATTCGAAGTTTTGTTGCCAAATGTTTTCTTTAGAAATGCGAAAATTGTAACGACGGTTAGTACAAATCCAATCCAACCAAAGAAGCACTGACTTATAATTGTTACAGTAGCAAATTCGTGTCCGAATGCAGGTTTGATACGACATCCAACGGCTTTCATTGTTTGTCCTAGTCCGGTATGAAGCGCACACATCCATGCAGAGATATAAAAACAAACGGAAAGTGCTATAGCTCCGCTTAGCATGAAAAATGAGTAGGTCAGTGACTGCTTCCAATACCAATAAAACATGGAAACCGCCAGCAAACGATCAATTCCAATAACCATTAGCATTAGGAGACTGACGTAATCTGCCACCACTATCAGATGGGCAGCTGGGAAAAGCAAACAGCGCCCAATGCTTCTGGAAATGGCTCCTTTGTTAATTAGCATATCGTAGACACTCTGAATCGCCATAGTTGTTCTGCCAAGCCCCAACAAAATGTCGGACCCAAAGACGCCTGAAATGTGCTACATTTGAGGTCAATTACAAGTACTTGTCATATGTGGCATTACCAAAGCTGTTATTTGTATCAAGTTGTTGGCAGTAAGGATAATACTTTGCGCATGCACTGTGTAGAAACTAATACAAAGTCATACTAATTCATACTGTCTAAGTTCAAAATAGAATAAAGTGAACAGTTCCACTTTCCGATGTTAAATACCAGCTGAATTGTGGCTTTTGCAACAATTGATACAATTTTCTACTTTTATGTACCAAATATGGCGTGGAAGAACTCACATATCAACACACAATTTCGAAAGTAACTAATTATTGGATTAGTATGGTTTTGAGCCAGTGCAGTGTATTATATTTTATCGGAATCCTAGTATTACTACTTCTTTTGTTGCTAGTTCAAATTTAGAATATTTGGTTAGGATGGTAGACTTAGAGAGAGTTTCGGTTAGCCCCTCGATTTGCAGTCTATTTACCGGACAACAAGCATGAAATTATACTGGAAAGTTTAAGAACTGTTGCAAGATGGTAGATACATTGTAGACCTCTATATTTTGAGCCACTTTCTCATATTGCAAGAATTGGAAATGTTTCGAAAACAAAGCTTTACGTTTTAAAATTTCAAATGCTTTTACGTTTCTTTAGCCTCTGTCAAAAACTTTCCTGTCTGTTCTTCTCAGACTTCACCGTCCGCAGTCGCGGCGAAGTTTGAAATGGAACACTACTAGCCAATAAAGAACGATCAAGAGTTAATCGCTAGATTGCTACAAATGTCTGCCGAGAACAGTGGCTTTGGGATTTGTGGTAGAACAGGGGATGACGAAAACCAATCCTAAAATAAACAGAAATGCAGGCCAGAGGACCTTGTTTGTTCTCCCCACTCTTCGTCAGAGCAGAACTAAAGTAGGCGAACAAAACTTTACGTTACGTGTACCTCAACAAAGTACGTTAAATGGACAAATACTATCAGAAACGTACCAGCTATTATTAGCATTCCCTTTTCACAACGCAATGATCTATGTTTAATAATGGTTATAAAGCTCAACAGACATATGTATGAAGCACCCGAAGCCATTATGATTTGTGACATGTAAACAAACACCTCTAAAGTATCCTTCTTTCCAAAAATCGTAGCATTCTTGTCAGATGAGTTCATGTTTCAAAAGCTACCTGAAACAAAATCAATAAAGATTTTAATCGCACTGTTGTCTTTTACATAAACTTTACCCTTTAGATGAACTTTGGCCCTTTACATAAGTTTAGCATATCAAACATAAGTTGAATTAGATGTTAATGTTTAATCCATCTAACAGCAAACGTTACATTCGAAATTATTAAAGGTGGAGTTGCCGATATTTGAAAATCTTTGTTTTACGGCTTCACAGTTAAATCTGCAAGGCAAGAAAGAAGAAATAGCCAAATTAGCGTTCACGTGTTTTCATGTTGTAACACAATTGCACGTGATAACTTATCTTTTGGCTTTACTAAAACGAAGATTGCAAAGTTTCTCCCTTCAACAAATTTAAGGCCTCTTGTTCTGCTCAAATGGAAACGAAATTAATAATAGCTCGATAAATTACGTGGAAGGAGAAAGGATCGGTTGACGTATTCAAAGACTCGATTGTCTCTAAACTTCGATCCGCCATACAAATCCAGTCTAGGGTAATGGAGGTAGGAAGCATTTACCCACTGGACCGTGGGTCCCAAAATATAATATCGCAACCATCTGTAGTTTCCGACTCCTGCTGAATTTATTGGACTTTTTAAACTTAATTTTTATACAGACTTGATCCAAAGGTTTTGCATTCGAAAAGGCAGCACTAATAGTGACCGGTGTTTCTCTAGTTCGCTGTTAAGATATACTTTTACATTTTTAAACGCCAGATTTACTAGATATTTGACAATCTAACTCGACCCATGAGTGGACGCGGAACTTAACTCTACTTGTACCTTTATAGTCTATTAAAACCGCACAGTAGGCTTTGTTTGGCGTTTGTTTTAAACCCCCAATTTATGCATCACTTATGCAAACATTTCAACCAGTAGAGTTGGATCACGTCTTCTGGATTATTCTTTAAATACTTTATTATTCTGGAATAGTTATGTTTTAGTACAAAACAAAGTCTCAGTGAGTGAGAACACGTAGATGAGAACATCCATAATTCTCGGGTTTTATAGGATTCTATTTTATAGAACTAAGATTAAAACAAATAACTGCCAAATGTAAATTGTGCACCCTCCAGATGTCTAGCGTTAGGGCAAGTAGTATAGTATGCACATTTCGACCCTGATTTCGAGGGATGAGCGAGTTTTAGAGTTTCGACTTTTGATTCAAATGGACCCGTGACGGAGTAAGTGTGCTTATGACGTAGTCTAAGCCAGCTTGTAGTCCCCGTTTTTGGCTACGTGCTGAACAGTTAAGTCAGAAAAGTTCGACCCTGATTTCGAGGGATGAGCGAGTTTTGGAGTTTCGAGTTTTGATCGGGAGGGAGGGCATAGCACAGACCGCTTACCCGATTTCTATACGAGTTAAATCGTGTACACGACAAATTTTGGCCATAGTTTTGACACGGTTCCTACAAATATATAGTTTGAAATAATTCTTAATTTAATTGGTTTTTATAATTACTGTTAATAATCTTGTTCTTTAGAAATTTATCATTTCATTATTTTCAAAATTTGAAACCCAAAAACTTGCTAAATCAAAACCGTGTAAGTTTTGTATGCACAATGGAGCCGTGTTTGACAATTCAAGGGTGCCCTAACGCAAACTGTCTTTAATTACAATGTTTTCACTAAATAGAATTGGACTATCATGAGAGTGCCCTAACACAGATAGTGCCCTAGTAGTATAGTATGCACATTTCGACCCTGATTTCGAGGGATGAGCGAGTTTTAGAGTTTCGACTTTTGATTCAAATGGACCCGTGACGGAGTAAGTGTGCTTATGACATAGTCTAAGCCAGCTTGTAGTCCCCGTTTTTGGCTACGTGCTGAACAGTTAAGTCAGAAAAGTTCGACCCTGATTTCGAGGGATGAGCGAGTTTTGGAGTTTCGAGTTTTGATCGGGAGGGAGGGCATCAGAGGCGGAGCGGGTGGGTGGAGACGAAGTTAGCCAGCCTCTCTCTTGCGACATGGTGCTTTGAGACATGATTGTGAGAGCATAAAACTTCAAATTTATAATGTAATATAGTTGAGAATAAAATGAGAAAGGCACAGTTTGAGCAAACGAACCTGGAAAGTAAACAAGCGCCACTGAACAACAGTTTTCTGTGTGACTGCTGCGGTAGTTTTGATTTGAATATGAACACTTTTCCATTTACATTTATATTTTGTGCATCGTGTGGTTATGTAATAGAGAGATTAACCGATTTCTGCGGACCGCATTATGAAACATCAAACAAATTGCAATGTTCAGTTACTGAACACAACCGGTTGAATCATTTCATGAACAAACTGAGTCAATTGCAACAAAAAGAAGTTGTAGATATTCCGCCAGAAGTGTTTGAAGACATAAAGGCTGAGCTACGAAAACAGAAAATTTATGATTTCTCAACAATTACTCCAAGCTTCCTCAAATTTGAAATTCTAAGAAGACTTGACAAAACCAAGTTTCCAGACAAAAGAAAGTTTTATAGAAAATACTACAAAAATGCAAATTACTTAATTTTCCTGCTGACAAATAAAAAGCCTTTAGTTCTGGACACAGAAACGTCGGAATATTTTATAGAACTTTTCGGAAAAACACAAGTGATTTTCAACTAGTTGAAACCAGCAGACAGAAAGCACTTTTTAAATTATGATTTCGTACTCCGCAAATTTTTGGAAATAAAGGGTATTCCAAAAGAGTTTCATCCTCAACTACTCAGAAATAAGGAAAAGGTTAGAGAGCAAGATATGCTGTGGAAGCAGATTTGTGAAAAGTTAGGCTTGACATTCATTCAAACTGTGTGACTTTTGATTTGAACCGAAACAGGGAGAGCTTCAGATTCGAAGCGGGCGGGTGGAGACGCCGTCAGCCAGGACCTCTCTCTTGGGGTATAGGTAGTAGGACGTAGTCTAAGCCAGCTTGTAGTCCCCGTTTTTGGCTACGTGCTGAACAGTTCGGTCAGAAAAGTTCGACCCTGATTTCGAGGGATGAGCGAGTTTTGGAGTTTCGACTTTTGATTTAAATCGAACGATGACGAAGTGGCTTAAATGCCAATAGTGTAATAACTAGAAAGTGTGCTTACAATATAGTCTAAGCTTGCCTATGTTCCCTTTTTGCCCAAAAGGGATTGCCAGCAAAGCCAGAAAAGTTCGACCCTGATTTCGAGGTACGAGCGAGTTTTGGAGTTTCGACTTTTGATCGGGAGGGAGGGCATCAGAGGCGGAGCGGGTGGGAAGAGGTGCCGTTAGCCAGGACCTTTTTTGAAGACCAGGTAGGAGGAGCGTCCTTGGCCTGGTGCCTTTGGTGTTGAGACCTGAAGTTCTATGTCAATAATTATGTCAAGTGAAAAAATTATTAATTTTGAGTTTTTTGTAACTTATATGATCCTTTAGTTTCACTTCACCTTATGTAAACATTCGAAAAACTTTACCAAGAATGTTAAGATCTCTGAGGAAAAGCGAATACATTTTGCATACGTATTGATACAATTGTATAAAGCTCTCGATCAACTTTGTAAACAAGAAAAAATAGGGCTGCTTTAGTAAGTTTCAGCCGGTTTTCAGCTCATTCAACCGAACTTCAATTCATTAACAATTCGTGCATAAAAGCCTTCGGGGTTTTCGAAGTAGGATTGATATGCGGCTTTTCAGCTTAGTATCTCCCGTACTGATAATGCTGCCTGTTGCTTTTTGCCTGCTGACAACACTTAGTACAACGATGACGCAGGCAAGGTAAACACATAACTTTCTATATACCATGTGGCGCTGTTTGGACCAACGGAATTGGTGTCCTCCTCCTTTTTCGTTTAAGCCCATATCTTTAACATCAAGCCAGTAAAATAACTACAGCTGTATAATGGAGACATAAACGTTATACTAAATAAACAAATATACAGCTTCCTGTTTAATACTGAGTCTTACCTGACAACGAGGAGTTGCGGCTCCAAAATGTAGGGTAGTTCTGTATTGATGTAAGCTTGCTCTATAAAACCTAGACACGTGTGTAAAGCTAGAGATACATTAGCATGTGAATACCTCGCGAATTTTAGGCGAATTCTAACTGATTAACTCATTAACAAATTGACTAATTGAAACTGGGGTAATTCTACGTGAGACTCTACAGATTGATCAGTGACGGAAGATTGGAGATAAAATTTTCTGCAGACTGTAGTTATAAAATAGGGAGTTTACTTATTATAGTAATGGCAACGATGCTTGGCTCAATTCTTGGCAGACACTGGTAGATTTCTTCAACGAAGTTAAACAAAAGATGGATGCATTTGCTCAGCATCCAACTCAGGAAACCAGACAAGAAGCTCTTGGAGTCATCGCAAGTGGTGGGTTCAAGGAAGCCGTCACTAATTATATTCAGTCAGCAAGAAATTTGCAACCACATGTTGTGTTAGACATTCAGTCGGAGGCAGATCAACAGCAAGAAGATGAAGATATGGATGAAGTTCCACCAATAAAGAAGAAGAAAACAGCAAAACCCGTGGAAATCGATGTAAAGCATCTGTTGTCCGAGTGGAAAGACAGCTTGGCGTTGCCAATACAAGAGATCAGTGGTACCTTGAAGGCCTTGGCGTTTGCCGACAATATAACAACACTTTGGTACAACCTGAAAAAGTCAAATGCAGACTGTTCGATCCTTTTTTCATTTGGGGTACCACCTACATCGATATTATCTGCATGCAATGTCATGTGGTGAGCTGGAAGAATATCATTCACTGCTGAAGCAATTGCGGATTGAAAAAAGTTATGCAGATAAGATGAAACGTGCCTACAAGTACTTAGGTTGTTACAACCGCTTATTAGACACGAACGCACCTGTCAGACATTTTGCCAACTATTCCAAGCAATTTAAGAACTGGCTACTTGAGAATTCCGATGAAGGAAAATTTTGGAAAAAAGTAGGTTGACAATAAAAACGGCTGAAAGCAAAAAAGTAAACAAACTTTCAGAACTGCATAATCTTAAGTTCAACTAAGAGAATCAGAGTTGTATAATTAAATTTGTTCAACTTAGAACCATTGCATATGTCAAATTTCGTTGAGAAATTTGACGAATGCACATTAGTATTGCATGTTGTAGAGTCCGATTGACAACAGTGGTTTCTTCACTTCTCTGCTTGATTGCATTGGTGTCAAGGACAAAGTTTTGTCACTATATGTTCTGTTATTGGTGGATAATGAATATCCAAGGATATCGGAGGAAATCATTTCATGCTACTGCCGCAAGAGAATTTCCGGGACCTACCGGGAAATAGCCGAAAAGCTTTGTGAGCATGCAGAGTTTGTGTCGAAGAAATCGGAGATAGTATCGTTTGGAGAACCCATACAGTATAAAGTTCTGAAAACCTGTGATCGCATGGAGAGGGGACGATGTCATCGCGCTCTCACAATTTATGATCCACTAAGTAATGAAAGTTTTGACTTTTTTCAGTATTTTGCTGATCATCCTACATCTGCGACAGTTGTTGTTTGGACTGTTTTTCCAGACTTTATGCTGAGCATACCATATTAAAGCTTGACGTGGATGCTTTGTACCTGTCTGCTTCCAAAAGTTGGCAGCCAGCCAACCCCAGGAACGCGTTCTTCATTAGCGGATAGCTAGTAGGGATCTAAGCTAGTTTATAGGTTAAGCAAAACCGGTTTAATAGGCATCTTTGTTAATAGTAGCTTGATCAGTGGGGAAGGCACTACCCATTAATAAGCTATATTAAGGGAATATTGTTCGGGCTAAGGCGCTGCAGATTGTTACAATTAAGTATTACAAAACTTTTATTTCTTCACTATCGTACATATAATGACTGGAGATGCTATGCTTGTACCAATTGGGTTAATTTTAAAATGAACGTTGTCAAACTCTATGGCTAAGTGTCTAAGTACATCGAACTTTCAAGAAAGTCTTCTTCTGTAGCTGAAGCATAAGAGGAGAAAAAACATTTTATTGTTAATAGCTGGCTCAAGGATTTTAAGGAAAATGTATGAGACATGCCAGACTTTAAAATACTAACTTTTTGACGGACTGAAAGATTTATTAAATGGACCTTTGTCTGCAGCTATATATAGCTGACCATACAATAAACCGAACTACTTTATTAGCAATCTTAAGTTTAGATTAGTACTATCTAAAGATATCTTTTATAAGAGAAAACACGAACAGGAGCAGACACCTATGGAGAATGCAGAACTGGTTTTCTAGGTTTATAAGTCACCTTACTGGTTGCGACAATCTGGAGTACGCGTACTCCCGATTGTCAAGCAGACGCTGGCTTTCGAAACAGGTTTTCATGTTTTAACAAACCAGCTTGCTGCGACAATATGGAGTACGCGTACTCCCAATTGTCGAGCATCGACATCTACTTTGTAAAAGCCATGCAAATAACAATGGGAGATCTTACGCTTTGTCCAATTGGATTGATTTTGAAGTGAACGTCTTCAAATTCAATTGGTTTTTCAAACTTAATATCGCACCAGTTTGTGTCCAGGTACATTGAGCTTTCCAAAAAATCTTCCTCAGTAGTTGAAGCATAAGAGGAGAAAAAGGTTTTATTATTAATAGTAGGTGTCAGCATTTTTAAGAAGACAGGTTGATTACTTCTTATTTTAAAAAAGCTAGTTTTCACCTTACTTGGCAACTGAAACGACTCTTCTTGACTGTAATTTAATACGAACGTGTACATTATTTCCTTCATTTTAGAAACAACAATCTAAATTTCAGAAATGAACTCAATTGTATCGTAAATAGATTGCTTACGGTCTCGTAGCTTGAGGTACAAAACGCAATACAGACCACACAAATTGGATCCCAACTGTTGAATCTTACTAGTACTGAAAACCGGCTCCTTGCCAGAAGTTCGCAAGTATTGCTCTACTTCTAATGGAGGGTAAAGTCCAAATGAATCAAAATATTCAACGTGTTTCTCCTTTCTACTGTTGAGGTAACAAACCCAATGAGTTCCGCTACCTGAAACTTTATCTAAATTTACAATACCGCACTCGTTCTTCCGAATCTGTAGCGGTAGCGTGTCCCTCATGAAAATACCTCGAAAAGTTTTAGTACCTTTCATCATTTCACCTAAATCTAGGTTAGTCAGCGCTTTCCCATCAAGTAAATTCCTTTCCCATACCTTTTGCCCGGCAGGAACATCCCTTTGCCGGAGGCTTTCTTCAAAACCTGATTGATTGCCGCCGCCCCTGCAGCCGTTGCCGCTCCTACTCCCAATGCCTTGAGACCGGCTACCGCTGCAGGGATTCCTAGCGCTAAAAAAGGCAGGAGGCCTCCGTGCTTTGCAAGCTGTGATTTTGACAATGAAAGTTTAGCCCCTTTTCTCAGTCTTTTCGCCTCATTTACTTTTTGAAATTGAGTTCTCGTTAAAAGCATATTATCAGGACCACTGAGCGCAGCATAACCCAAGATCAATGATGTTCCACTTCCAGTTCTGAAAGCATTCTTCAGCTTCGCCTTTTGATTATCTGACAATTTAACTCCGTGTTTCACGTACATTATTTTTAAAGGAGTGAAATTCAATTCAGAGTAATATTGACTCTACCATCAATGGTTTCTAAGCTTGCAGTTTTATCGCCGAGCACAATACAGTAAATGTAATAGTTTTCGCTTGGTTTATGTCGAAAATTAAGTCTGACCTCTAGGTCGGTCTTGCTCACCTGTTCATATACAGACTCGTCCCTATGAGACACGTCAAAAAACAAAATAGGGTACAGTGCCTTAAAGTCAGCATAGCTAACTTGAGAACCAGTATCCTCGTCCACGTCTTTTAGCCCTGCCTGTAGGAAACTGTAATATAATCGAGCATAGTCATTATTATCGAAGTCACACTCATATTTTTCCTCAGGATGCTGAGTTGAATTTAGCCGAATCTCGGCCTGACTTAGCGAAAGGTGGTCAAAGATCATGCTGTTTTCGTCTATTTGCTTCGACCTGCTACTCTTTTGTAGTACGACGAAAATATGAATAGGTCTGCTGATGGTAGAAGCAACACGCCAGAAGGGATACTGCTCGTCCTTTTCGTCAGATCGGTAAACAGAGATACTTTTCCAGTAAATCTGCACAGTTTGTGACTTTAGAAGTCGGCTTTCTAGGCTAGACATTGTAGCTAGAGCTGGTACCAGAGATGGAACATACCAGCTCATATGATCCAGCCAAAACTTGGCCTGAGAATCGTGATTGTTAGAATGCAGAATGCACCTATCGTCGTTCCTTTCCAACTTCAAAGTATGCCTCACACCTCTCAGAACCTTGCTAAAATCCTTTGTAAATCCGAACAAAAATCTTAGAGGAAGAATAAAACTGATTTGCTTTCCGTTCGAAGTTAGCATGTGTCGTTGTGTGAACCCAAGGTTGATACTGGGATTGTCTGTCGTACTTGCGCCAACAATTTCTTGTGCTTGATTTCTGATTAGTTCAGTAATGTATTTTTGAGTATCCGTACCACCGTTTCCTGTATCCTTGTACCACATCATTGCGGTACCCACAGAACGACTGAAGTCGTCCGAAATATTAACTAGGTTTAAAACGGTTGTCGCCAAGTGCACATGATCAAAATCCTCTAGCAGCTGCTCATTTGCAAAGTATTCCGCCCTCGAGAACAAACTAAACCCATTATTAACAATAGTGGTTGCTTCCGTGGCTGGCAACTGATTGCCTGCCTGGTCCAAGATTCTGCCTTTAATCAACAGAAACGAATCGTGAGGCAACAGCCAGCCATCCATATCTTTGATAAAAAATTCAAACCTTCGTAGCTGTTGGACATTAACGTTATTTTCCCTGTACTGAACGTACTCGTATTTGGCTGTGGAGGCTTCCTCCACTGCAGGCTCAAAAATGTTCCAGTACGGTGCCTCGACTATCTCGGACTGAATTGGTTTCATTTTATAAAGCGGGAAAGAAAAGAATCACATTTTAAGCAAGTATTGAATTATTCTTGAAGGCCTTTTATGTGAGGGCCTTTTCCGTATGCCCGAACCTGCAGTTAGGTTTGACAAAGCCTCCATCACCCCTGCCCTTGATTTCGGTCCCACCTTTTTTCTTCTCTTCTCTCTTCTCTCCCAACCTCTTTTCAGGCTTTGGCTTTTAGTTGTCTTGTAAACTTTGTTGGCACTTTGTCCTAAATTTGAAGGATTCAAGGTTTTGTCGACAAAACGCTGCGTTCGTCGCCGAGCTTCATCCTTGAGGAATCCTTCATGTCATGGATCAGTCTCTTACCGATGGGTTTCAACACACTGCTAGAGAACTGCTTGCCTTTCTGGAGCAAAAGTTAGCCCCCGCTTTTAGCTTTGCCTTTACCATTTCAGGTCGTAGAAAAGATTTCACGACTGAACCAATTCCCTTTCCTTTGACAACATAGACTGAACGTTTCCCAGTCAGTATCATTTTAGAAGCCTAGATTTTTTGTTCTCGGATGTGCAATACGTAAGTGACATGCTCATTATTGAGATTGATTCCAATGCCTCGTTGATCAGTAACCCGCATTCTGATTCTGCTTAGGGAATCCATCTGTTTAACTGGCAAGTAAATGGGACGATTTGGTTTCTCAACCAGAAGCGAACCGGGCTGAAGCGTGGGAACAAAGGAATGAATAATGTCAGACGAAACTCCATTGTCATATGACTCCGCTACGATGCTACAGCAGATCAGGATACTGTCAATTCCATTTGTAATATTCACTCGATCTTTGCCAGTCATGGATCCACTAATTAAATTGACATCGCCAAATCCCAAAATCTTTCGCAAACCTGGCGAAACACTTAAGTCTAAGCTGTAATCTTCGACCATATCGATTTTAAGCTTCCCCGTGCTATAATTTGGAACCATATTAATGATGTTTTCATCGACGCGCTTACTGGAGAGGCACCTCTTGATCTCCTTTTCCAATGCTGGAATGTCATACAGCCCGTCATCCATTTCAATCAAGAACGCTCGGTTGTCGTTGACGAGCAACTTAAACACGTTGTTGTGATAATATGACGCGATATTGTACCAGCTATACCACATTGTACAGCTGACTAAGGCAATCTCAAGATTTCTGCTGGTTACGTCTACCGGATTTGCAAACGACATTTCAAAATCCTCTGGGCTACCTGCGCGGCTTGAATCTAGCATAATGTACATTTTATTTTATAAACTGGAATCAGTTCAAAGAAACAAATTTGTCAAATAATTCTTTGTGATCCTCTTCATCAATAGCCTGCGTTTCCAAAAGCTTGTCTAAAATTTCTGATATTTCGTTAACCAGATGAACGCTGTTATTACCCGCTTCAAATTTGTCTAGACACCAATAGCATCAGCCGATTCTCTAATTCGTCGCTATTCTTGTAGAACCGGATCCCGTGCAGAAGGCGGCACTTTTGAGACGTACGTTTAGGTGCTATGCCAGATAGTTCAACTAGCTTCTTGAAAATACCTATGCTTTCTTGGCTGTAGGGAGTCTTGGAGTTGAATCTTTTTGTAACCAAATCTACAAAGTCACTTTTAACTGCTCTTTCCATGATCAGATCTCCATCACTGTTTTTGACAACTAGCTCATGCGAGTTTAGAAGCCGTGGATAATCAACGAGTAAATTGCCGAATTTCGATTCAGAATCTATGGTGTAAGGACTATTAACGCCCCTCCCAGTCTGGATACGAGCTAGGGCTTTGTATTTAGCACTGGATCTTTTTGCGTTTTCTTGAACTCCGGTTTTTTGCAGGATCCGTTTGTACGTTTGGATATCCTGGGAATCGATAACGCCATTCTTGAGTAAATTGTTGTCTCTTATGTACTGAAACGGCGCCAGTAGTAGGTGAAGCAGTCCGCTGGTTCCAAGAAAGGTATCCGTTTTTCCATCTACAGTTAGCGATACAACGTCTTCGTTTACCAATTTCGAGAAATCTATGTTTCCCTTTTTACCTATTTTTGATGTGCCAGGATTGACCTCTAGTGATGAAAACCGTGGATTTTGTGTGGATTGGAACACACTTTCAAGAATTTGTTGAGTGATAGAAGCCTTGGGTGGTACAGGGGGTAATGCTGGCGGAATCCATGCGAGGGGCGGAAGTGCCTGATCCGTTCCGTTCCGAGTTTGGCGTTCGGAGATTGCTGAAACTATTGGTTTGCTTTGTTTTTCGTATTCCTCTTCCTGTTGCCTTTGTGCGGTGTGAGCAGATGACACCTTGTTTTTCAAATCTCGCTTGTGTCGACTGGCGTCTTGAATTAATTTAGATTTCTGTTTTGCATAATCACTTAACGCCTTCATGTGGTTATTGCTAACCTTCACAGTTTTCTCCGTCATTTTAACTTCATAGAAACTAAGTAAAAATAACTTAAACGAGATTCCACAAAGTGGAAATAAACCACCTTAAATAAAGTTAAGTCAAAATAAATCCCATTAACTAAAATTAAGACAAAATAAATCAATGTAAGTTAACATAAGCAAAATTATATTTTCGCAAAAACATTTATGTTAAAATTATGAGCGATAATTCTGAAGAAGATATATTTGAAATTATAGACTATGGTTCTGTTTATGATGACAGTGACCCGGAGCACCGAGAAAGTATCAATTTAATTCCACAGCAACCATTTAGGCTTCTAATTGTTGGACCATCCGATTGTGGAAAAACAAATCTGCTCCTAAATTTGTTATTGAAGTTCCTCCTCTACAGCAAGTTGTACGTGTATTCAAGTTATATTGAACAAAATGCCTACAGGTTTCTATGCTCACAGCTACCGGCGGAGATGCTGGTTTGTGGAAGCTCACCTGGTGATGTACCCGATGTTAGCACAATGGATCCTGCACATGAAAATATAGTGGTATTCGACGATTTTGTTTGTGTGAAAGATCAAGATACTTTCACAAACTATTTCATAAAAGGTAGGCACAAAAATGTCAGCGTAATTTATTTGGCCCAAAGCTTCTATCGCATACCAAAAGACATTCGACTGAACTGCAACTATTTCATTATATTCAAGCATCCTTCAGAGCGCGAGGTTACAGAGTTGACAACGGATCTTGCTGGTCGTTTACCGAAGGATTTATTCAAGTCACTCTACAAAACAGCCGTTTCGGATCCATACGGATTTCTGCTTATCGATAGGAAAACAAACTTCAAGTGGCTAGAGTTTCGAAAGGGATTTAGCGAATTATTTCGAACACTTTTGCCCAACGAAATTTCTGGGATATTAAAATGAATTACACTAAATTTGGCATAAGAGATCTGCATCCAGCAGAAAGGGGGCCGCGAGGATTTACCGGTGAAAAGGGCGAAAAAGGTGACAAAGGTGACAGTGGCAGTGATGGGATTGGAGTAACTGCCGTTGCCTTAGATGAAAATCCAGACGGAACATTTGAGCTCTACTTCCATATGACAGATTACTCCAGAAAATCTGTTACCATTCCAGCTCTTCGTGCACCCAAGATCACAGCTTTGTCAACGCACCGAACAAGTGAAGGAAAGGCTGAAGTAAAAGTGGTGCTCTCTGACTTCACAGAATACATGCTTCAGTGGCCAACTATCGATCTGCAGATCTTACATACTATTTGCTCAAATGTGGAAAGAATTCGATTCGTTTTCCCCAACGTCACAAGTATGGAAGACTCCGAAAGCTACCCTTTGAAAACGATGCTGCCATTAGGTTCCGAGGTACTTAAGCAGGGCCATATCTTAGATTTGGACAAAGACAATAAAGAAATAATTTTAAGCCAAGCGGGGACATATTCCATTAAAGACACAGTAGAATTTTCTATCGAAGGGACCAACCCAACTGATAAGTTTCAGCTGCAATGGTATGTATATTCATCTACTGCTTCGCAATGGGTCGCCTTAAAGCATTCGGGGCATGGCGACTTGAGCGGTCGAGATGCAGTTTTAGAATTACCCTTCAAGCGTCAGTCGCCATGTAGGCTAAAGCTCTATGCTGAGGTAAACAGCGAAAGCCAGTCTGTGTTTATTAATATAAGGAAACTTTCCGTTATTATTAAACAACTATCTTAATTTAGTCATATATAAAATGAGAACATACTGCCTTGTCTGTAAACGAAAAACAAATGATATCCGTCCACAAATGACTACCTTGAGGAATGGGCGGAAGGCTGTTAAATCTACGTGTGCTAATTGTAGGAAAGTTAAGTACTCCTTCATAAAATGAGTCAAGATTTAAAAGAAATTTACTACAACCCGAGGTACGGTTATTCGGGTGTAAATGCTCTTGTCCAAAGACTAAAAGAAAAAAATTTAAATGTTTCTAGGAAAGACGCTGAACGCTGGCTCAAGCAGCAAGTGACCTATACGTTGCATAAACCAGTAAAACACAAGTTTCCTACTGGGCCGGTTTACGTCCACAAAATCGATGAGCAATGGCAAGCGGACCTTGTCGATATGATTGCTTATTCCAGGCACAATAAGGGGTACAAGTATATACTGATGGTAATTGATTGTTTCAGCAAATATCTTTGGGCAAAACCTTTAAGGACCAAACAACCGAAAGAAGTAGCTATGGCGTTCGCTTCTATTTTCGCTAGCAGCAAGCGAAAACCAGTAAAATTGCAAACAGACCAGGGTCTAGAGTTTTACGGCAAGCATATTCAAAGCTTCTTCAGAGAGCACGGGATCAACCATTTCTCTACTTTCTCGGAAAAGAAGGCAAGCATCGTGGAAAGAGTTAATAGGACAATAAAAGAGAAAATGTGGAAATACTTTACTGCCGAGGAAACCTATACATGGATCGACGTGCTTCAAAAGCTAGTGTCCAACTATAACTCGTCCACTCACAGAAGCATAAAGATGAAGCCTAGGGATGTAAATAAATCAAATGAAGTTCAGGTGCACAAAACTCTGTATGCTGAAGTAGAGCAACAAGGAAATTTGGACATTCGAGTAGGTGATAAAGTTAGAATTACCAAGTATAAACGGAAATTGTTCGATAAAGGGTATCTACCAAACTGGACGGAAGAGATATTCACAGTGGGAAACGTTTTTAGATCAGCACCGCCTACTTACACTCTTCGTGACTGGAACGATGAGGAAATAAGGGGGAAATTCTACAAGCATGAAATTCAAAAGGTGCTGGACACCGGCGACTACCGCGTTGAAAAAGTGTTGAAACGAAGAAAGCTAAACGGTAAGCCTCAGGTACTGGTAAAATGGAAAGGATATCCCAGCAGTTTCAATCAGTGGATTGACGAAAACAAAATTCAAAACTATTAAAAGTTATTTTTTCACTTATAAAAATGGAAAAGAAAACAATTGGGATTCTTGAAAAAAGCAATCATCAAGTCTCAGCCACAGTAATTGACGATGGTGATGAGCATTCATCAAAAACTGGGGCAGTTGTAGACACAAAGCAGAACAAAGAAGCCAGATCTGAAACTCCACTCAAATCAATTTTTCTTGAGTTTATTGATGAGGATGGTGCACTTCAAATGACGTTTAGACAAAGCGGGTATGAAGACGTTGACGATATTGTTGACCTTCTTAAAAATATTTCCAATCTGGTTGAGTCGAGTAACGAAACTTCGGGGATAAGAATAATTTACGATGACGAACATTCAACAAAAACTGGGGCAGTTGTAGTCACAAAGCAGGACAAAGAAGCCAGCTCTGAAACTCCGCTCAAATCAATTTTTCTTGAGTTTATTGACGAGGATGGTGCGTTTCAGATGACGTTTAGACAAAGCGGGTATGAAGACGTTGCAGATATTGTTGACCTTCTTTCAAATATTTCCAATCTGGTGCAGTCGAGTAACGGAACTTTGGCGGGTATTGAGAAGTAAAAAATTTTATTTTCATTTAGTTTTAATTGGGTTATAAAATGGGAACAGAAAACTGTGTCTCATACCACCAGCGTTACTATATCCACAACAAGGAGCGGTTTAAAGAACACAACAGAGAATACTATTTGCGGAACAAAGAAGAGATAAATAAGAGAAAAATGATACAGTACTTTCTAACCACGAGAAAGTGAGAGAACAAGCGAAAAGGAAAGAGGAACGCCAATACTGTCATAAATTGTTATGCTGTAAATACGTGAAGAAACATGAAGAAAAATGCTCAGGAAAGAGGAATACTGAAGATGAGGATGAAGATGAAGATGAAGATGAAGAACTTTTACTTTATAAACATGAAGATAAATGCTCAAAATTGAGGATGCACATTACCACTTCTACGCAAACATTCAATCCAGAAAATTAAATTTATTTTTTCAATTCTCATTAAATTTATTTTCTTCTTATTAAAATGAGAGAACAGGCTGGCGAAAGCGATCTCGATTTGGAGGTGAGCAGCGAAGCATTGGAGAAGGTTAAACATAGTCAGAAGCGACTAAAGTTTGGAGAAATTAAGCATCGACTGCAACAGCGCCCAGAAAAACTACAATGTCCACTTTGCCAAAAGCGCTATAAATTGTGGTGCTGGTTCAATAAACACATTTCTAAAGGCCATAACAAACGGAATAGTTGGTATACATCCTTGAGTCCTTTAAATTTGGAGGTGAACAATAATGTATTTCAGAAAGTTGCTGGAGGAAAGCTTAATCTTGAAAATACCAAACGCAAACTGCGGCGGAATGTAGAACGGTTACAGTGCCCTGAGTGCCACAAGCTATACAAACATCAAAAATGGTTCAATAAGCACATTGAGAAACAGCAGTGCAGAGGCTACGCTTGTAGCAAGTGCCACACGAGCTTTGGGTCGAAACGAGATCTAGTTGGACATGCTAAGGTCGCGCATGTCAATGTCAAGAAAAGTCCGAAAACCGCTGAAACCGTGGACAGACCAAACGCTCGTTCCAATACAGAGCATGTTTGTCAAATGTGCCAAAAGCATTTTAAACAAAAGTGTCACTTAACAAGGCACATCAAAGCTGTGCATACAGCAGAACACCGCTGCGAACAGTGCGACAGAACCTTCAAGACAATACAGGGCTACCAAGGACATCTTAAAACTCATCGAAGTAAACCGAAGGCAGGTGATCCAACCGATTTTCGAAATTTGCATATATCAAAATTGCCCAGTGAGGACGATCCGGAGTTTGAAAATAGGATAATCGAGGATTGGATAATCGATAAATCGGATGATTTTATTAAACTTTACAAAGACAATTGGAGCAGAATCAGAACCCGATATGTCATCTCGCAGAAAGGTGTTCAAAACAGTTACAATTTTAGACTGGAGAATTTGTCGGATATCAAGGAGTTGCTAAAAGCAATTTTCCACGTACAACAATGGCAGTTCAACATGAACCTGTCATTTGGCTTTGTTCTCAAAAATAGAGAAAATGGACAACTACAATACTACTATGCATCAAACAACAGTAGGTATTTTAATGAACCAATCCATATTTCCAACGAAGGTGACTTGAACCAAGCATTGGGCAAGCTAGACGAGGGAGATCCTTTGGAGTGGGCAAGACAGCAGCGTCCAAACACAAAATGGACAGTTTCGAATATTACCAACGCATGTTTTTACGTAAACAAGCTAAGATCATTCCCCATAGGAGCAGCGAGGTATCTCCCAGACTATGTCAGAAACAACAGAGGAATCAATTCCTTAATCAAGGACGACAACACTGGGAAGCCATACGAGGATGACAAGTGTTTCTTTCGGTGTCTTGCACTTGCGCTTGGTGCAGACATCCACGCACTTCAACGTAAAACTGATGAGCTTATCAGACAGTGGCTTCCTCCTGGAAAGGAGTTTTGTGGCGTCCGCCTGGAGGAGCTAGACGGCCTTGAGCAGAAGTTTGACATAGAAATATTTGTGTATGAGCTAGGGCCTACTGATGACTCAAATGAGCCTGTTGCAACACTGATTCGTCGGCCAGTAGGAAAGCACTCTAAAAAGATGGCCGTAAATGTTTACGAAAACCATTTTTGCTTCATAAAAGATTTGAGGAGGTTCACACAGACATGGCAGTGCTCCAATTGCGATAAACTATTTCACCACCACGGAATGTTCATGCGCCATTCAAGTAATTGTGAAAAGGGAATAAAACACACATTTCCAGGAGGAGGAGCTGGACCTGGAAAGTCAATTCTTCAGAGAATCAGTGAACTTGGTATTCCCGTGCCTGAATGGTACTACCCCTTCAGGATAGCTTTTGATTTCGAGTGCATGTTTCAACCCACGACTTATAAAAACGGACCAAAACTCATTTACGAGCAAGAACTGGTTCCAGCTTCAGTGTCTGTAGCATCCAATATTCCCGGGTTTGAGCAGCCGCAGTGTTTTATTAGTACAGGTGATCCGCAAGACTTAGTGGTTAGAATGAAAGCATTTATGGAAAAAATTGCTGATAAAGCTTATGAACTACTCACACAAGCTTATGATACCACTATGTCGGGCTTAACGAAACACGACAAGCTTAAGGCTGAGTTTGACAGCTGGCTAAAGGCAGTTCCTGTGTTAGGTTTCAATTCTGGCAAATTCGATCTGAATCTCATAAAGTCATATCTCATTGCAGAAATGGTCAAGAGCGGTGGCCGGGTTGGGAACACAATCAGAAAGAACAATAATTACATGGCTCTTTGCACTCAAAAGCTGTACTTTCTTGACATTACAAATTATCTAGCCGCTGGGACCTCTTATGCTAAATGGTTGCAAAGTTTTAAAATTCCTCAGGGAAAAGGCGTCTTTCCATACGAAGCTTTCACATCTCTAGAGTTCTTGAACCAAGGTTTCCCAAGTTTCGACCAATTCTATTCCTCACTGAGACAAGAACAGATCACCGTTGAGGACTACACAGCTCTGGATCAAATTTGGCGGGAAAACAACATGAAGACAATGAGAGATCTGCTTATTTGGTACAACAATAGAGACGTCGAGCCCTTTCTACAGGCTGTACAAAAGATGGTGGATTTCTGGAAAACGATGGATATTGACATGTTTAAAGGTGGGGCCATTTCTCTTCCCGGACTCGCCTACAAGCACATGATGAACCAACTCCCTAAACATACAATTCTCCCCTTTTGGAATAAGTCCACCCAACATTGGCACACACTGTTACGGGATAACATTGTCGGAGGTCCCAACATAGTATTTCACCGATATCACGAAGCCGGAATAACGGACATCAAGGGCCAAAAGGTGAAGCAGATTTTTGGATACGACGGAAACGCGCTCTACTTGGGGTGCCTCATGCAAGAAATGCCCACAGGTCTCTACGCTGAATGGAATCCAACAGAGAATGGAAACTTCCAAAGGCGGCTACAAAAGGGGCGAAAAGAAATAATGTGGCTAGAGTACATGTCCAAAGAGATGGGGATTCTGGTAGAACACGCCTAAAATGGAGGTCAGAAAACTGTGGCTACGGCAAAAGTAGATGGGTGGGTCCCGGAAAAGAATCTCGTCCTCCAGTTTCATGGGTGCTACTTCCACGGTCATGGTTGCGAGTTGGACAGAAATCAAGATGCAAAAGATAGAGCTAAAAGAAGGGAAAGAACTGAAAGGGTCGCCCAGACAATTAAAGATGGGGGTTTCGATCTTGTTGAAAAATGGGAATGCGAATTTGATGAAGAATTAAAAGACAACGCCGACCTGAAAGCGTTTGTAAAGGAGCATTTCTCTTTTCCGAAGAAAGGGTCGTCGCTGTCGATGGAGAAAATGGTGGCCCTTATAAAAGCGAATCGTCTGTTTGGATTGGTCGAATTAGACATAGAAGTGCCAGAAGGAAAGAAAGAGATGTTCGCGGAAATGACTCCCATTTTCAAAAACGTCGAAGTCA
This sequence comes from Trissonchulus latispiculum, assembly GCA_030248195.1. Lineage (NCBI taxonomy): Eukaryota > Metazoa > Nematoda > Enoplea > Enoplida > Ironidae > Trissonchulus > Trissonchulus latispiculum. The sequence continues at coordinate 69,354 of JASAND010027128.1, forward strand.
CGAGAGACGATATTGGTGACCATATGAAGGCATTTTGCGAGGACCAGGATCTTATGCATCGTCCGCGGAGATGTTTGATTGGAAGTTATTTCGGAAAAAAGATCCTTCTAGCGACACCACTAATAAGGTGGTACCTGAAGAAGGGGCTTGTTATAACAAAAATTCACAGGGCAATAGAGTTTAAGCAAAAAACATGTTTTAAGCACTTGGGTGATGAGGTAACCAGACACCGCTCGGCAGCCGACACCGACCAAGATCAGTCCATCAAGGGAGAAATGTTCAAGCTTCTGGGCAATTCATACTACGGACGGACAATCACTAATGTTGAAAAACATGTGAACGTTAAGTTCTGTGAAGGAGCTGCAGCTAGCAGAGAGGTTAACAGTTGGCGTTTTCGAAGGCTGGATGATTTAGGAAATGGAATATATGAAACGCACACCGCTAAAGCGAAAATTGCGCATCGGCTTCCTGAACTGGTGGGATTCTTTGTATACCAATATGCCAAGCTTAGGATGCTTCAATTTTACTACGACTGTCTCCAGGAACATTTGGCCAAAGATACTTTCCAGCTGTGTCAGATGGATACAGACTCGCTGTACTTTGCATGCACGGAAACTGATTTGAACAGATGTATTCCATCAGTTAAGTCTGATAGTTGGAAAAAAGCTGAAGTGGAGTTCTTTGTACAGGATTCGAAGCAAAAGCGAATACCGGGCCTATTCAAGGAGGAATGGAGGGGAGAAAAACTAATTGCACTCTGCAGCAAAACTTACATACCTTCCGGTGACACCAAAAAGATCTCCCACAAAGGGGCTAGCAAGAAACTTAACAGTTATACTCCAGCAGATTTCATGCAAGTGCTTGTTACAGGAAAGACACAGCCTGGGGTTAACAGAGGTTTTAGATGCCTCAACACAACAACGCTCAAGTACTTCCAGCCCAAGGACGCTCTCTCCTACCTATACCCCAAGAGAGAGGTCCTGGCTGACGGCGTCTCCACCCGCCCGCTTCGAATCTGAAGCTCTCCCTGTTTCGGTTCAAATCAAAAGTCACACAGTTTGAATGAATGTCAAGCCTAACTTTTCACAAATCTGCTTCCACAGCATATCTTGCTCTCTAACCTTTTCCTTATTTCTGAGTAGTTGAGGATGAAACTCTTTTGGAATACCCTTTATTTCCAAAAATTTGCGGAGTACGAAATCATAATTTAAAAAGTGCTTTCTGTCTGCTGGTTTCAACTAGTTGAAAATCACTTGTGTTTTTCCGAAAAGTTCTATAAAATATTCCGACGTTTCTGTGTCCAGAACTAAAGGCTTTTTATTTGTCAGCAGGAAAATTAAGTAATTTGCATTTTTGTAGTATTTTCTATAAAACTTTCTTTTGTCTGGAAACTTGGTTTTGTCAAGTCTTCTTAGAATTTCAAATTTGAGGAAGCTTGGAGTAATTGTTGAGAAATCATAAATTTTCTGTTTTCGTAGCTCAGCCTTTATGTCTTCAAACACTTCTGGCGGAATATCTACAACTTCTTTTTGTTGCAATTGACTCAGTTTGTTCATGAAATGATTCAACCGGTTGTGTTCAGTAACTGAACATTGCAATTTGTTTGATGTTTCATAATGCGGTCCGCAGAAATCGGTTAATCTCTCTATTACATAACCACACGATGCACAAAATATAAATGTAAATGGAAAAGTGTTCATATTCAAATCAAAACTACCGCAGCAGTCACACAGAAAACTGTTGTTCAGTGGCGCTTGTTTACTTTCCAGGTTCGTTTGCTCAAACTGTGCCTTTCTCATTTTATTCTCAACTATATTACATTATAAATTTGAAGTTTTATGCTCTCACAATCATGTCTCAAAGCACCATGTCGCAAGAGAGAGGCTGGCTAACTTCGTCTCCACCCACCCGCTCCGCCTCTGATGCCCTCCCTCCCGATCAAAACTCGAAACTCCAAAACTCGCTCATCCCTCGAAATCAGGGTCGAACTTTTCTGACTTAACTGTTCAGCACGTAGCCAAAAACGGGGACTACAAGCTGGCTTAGACTATGTCATAAGCACACTTACTCCGTCACGGGTCCATTTGAATCAAAAGTCGAAACTCTAAAACTCGCTCATCCCTCGAAATCAGGGTCGAAATGTGCATACTATACTACTAGGGCACTATCTGTGTTAGGGCACTCTCATGATAGTCCAATTCTATTTAGTGAAAACATTGTAATTAAAGACAGTTTGCGTTAGGGCACCCTTGAATTGTCAAACACGGCTCCATTGTGCATACAAAACTTACACGGTTTTGATTTAGCAAGTTTTTGGGTTTCAAATTTTGAAAATAATGAAATGATAAATTTCTAAAGAACAAGATTATTAACAGTAATTATAAAAACCAATTAAATTAAGAATTATTTCAAACTATATATTTGTAGGAACCGTGTCAAAACTATGGCCAAAATTTGTCGTGTACACGATTTAACTCGTATAGAAATCGGGTAAGCGGTCTGTTCTGAAGTGATTAATTTTGAAGTTTTTGCACTCAATTCTAGTATCAAAGTAAGCTAGTGTTGTAACAAAATGAAGAAAAACCTTTAACTTAACTTTTTAGGCGTTCATACGGGCTTGATAAAGCTGTTACTACCGGAATGCAAAAAGATGGGAACAAAAACTGCTACAAAAACAAACGTGTAAATTTCGTGTAAACTCAAAAGAAAACGTTTCAAATTAGTGTAAATTTCAACGTGTACACGATTTTATTTTTGAAACGGTTCCTTAATTAGAACATTAAAAACTGGAAAATAGTTTCAGTTTTATGGCCAAAATAGCCCAGTGTATCACTCGGTGTATCTATCACACTTTTGTCATAAAATTCAGTCCCACTCGGTACCTTCCAGTTTTTAAACAATAAACGTCCATTCGGTACTTTTGTGTCCCACTCGGTACTTTTGAGTCCTACTCGGTACTTTTGAGTCTCACTCGGTACTTTTTCGAGGCGACCAGCGGCGAAACCTTTTCTTGCATATTTATATATTTTTCATAAATTTACCAAAAAACCAAGTTCAATACGGCTCCACTGATGAGCCGCCTGCATAGTGAACTCTGGTCTGGCAGAGGTCGCATGCACTTACTAACGTTGGCTGTTGGATGTTGATTTGTTTATTTTGCCATGAATGTGCACCTGCTTATAAGCAATATGTTGGTGTATGAACAAGTGTAGCTTTCACTTGTTCTTATAATACTACCATGGCTCCGAATAGACACCAAAAAAAGTAGGATGCGTGGTATGTATCCCTGGTTATAATGTTTACTATTTGGACTCTCACTCAGTACTTTGTCTTACTCGGTACTTGAGGAGACTAAATGTTCCTGCATTTAATGTTACAATTTGCCAGAATTTGCAATATATATTTGATTAATTGTTCAGACACTGCTGAAGATGAAACACTTGTAGGGAATAAAACCCTGGTGCTAGATTCACAAGCTGACAGACCGTAATTTGCAGGTTGTTGTCAAAGGTGTGCGATGTCCAGAATATCAATAAAATATTGTGGTAGTTGTTTGGTCGAATAGGCTCTCGCAAACTCGCTCATAAATATCAAATTCCTATACTAACAGAGATTATTTATTTTCATACCAAAATAAACTGGATACAAAACCAAAAATGTCTGGGCCAAACTACAAAATATTTGGACAAAGTCCACAGTTGCAAAATGGCAGAGGCGATACACTGCACACGACCTACCCACAATACGACTAACACCCCAACTGAACTAGATCCGCCATTTTGAACTGGATCATCATTATGAGTCATCTTTGAGCTATGAAATTAGCTAACGATAGTTTTACATTGATTATTCATGAAATATTTCAATTTGGGTTGGAACTTATCTACCGTATACTTAGGCTTAACTCACGCATATATCCTATATTCTACAAAATACACCCTCTTGCCGCCGCCCGCCCCGGCGCGGCGTGTCCACCGAAATCAGTACAGGGGTTAGATCAGTTTGAAATGCTAAAACTTTCGATTGCGCAATCTAGGTTAAACGTTAGAGAATAGAACAGAGTTATAGAGAGCAAGAATAAAAACGTTGACATACCGCCACGTATCCGGGCAGACTTTTCGTGCCACCAGGCACACTACCAACTATTAGGCGCCTTTTAAACGAGACTAATCGGCTGCCCCCGATCAACCCACTGGGGGAAACTATCCCCGACCAACAAAAACAACAAACATACAGACACAACTACCGCACCGGAACGAGCAACACAAGATGGGGAACAACATAACACAAAATCTCAGCCTAACTATTAAGCCTAAACACAATCCTAACTAAGAAAACATACAGATAAATTTATTATGCAACAAAACAAAAATAAACACGAAAGTTACGTATTGCAACAAGATAAGGCACTATATATGGGCCATAACACACAAGTGAAAAAATTAAAGTAAGTCTCTTAAAAGCTGCAGAATTAATGCCATACAGATAAACATAAACAACAAAACAAAACAAAACACCACAAAACTGGAGTACCAGTGTTCGTTGGAGTGTAGGGGAGGGGACATCCGTCGGCTCGGAATCACAACGTCGGACAGTCCAGACAAGGAAACCACAGCGGCACAAGCAACCGCACACCACTAGGTAGGCATCAGCCTAACAGTCCAAGCACCAAGAGTCGATGGCAAGGCCAAAAGTCAGATACAGGCAGGACCAAGCTCCAGGGCGCGCCAAAGGAGGCCCGAGCAGACAAACCAGGATCAGAGATCCAGCTGTAAACGTATTTGTTGCCTCAGTGAAAAGTGAATTTAAATTAAAGGAAGAATTGCTGGGTTCGTGAGTGTGCGCATGTCAAGCTCGTAATCTCGTCCCTAAACTCGCTAATTTCCCTAAACAACTACAGCAGGCGCCGGCAGTCCAATTTCGGTACCGTGAGTTTACTGTTTTACAAGAAAAATACGGTGGACAAAAGCAGAGAAATAATTTTACAGTTCGCAAAGAATAAACATTTTGTAATTATACGTGTACAAAACAATATTTAACTTAACCCCAAAACAATAAAAGAAGAACCCCAAAGTTTGGAGGGATTAAGATCCCCCGACCCAAAATACCTGAGAAATGTCTCCCTTGTTGAATCCCACAGCAGAGAAAACGCCGCCACTCCGAAAGAAAAATCTGACAAGACTGAATTTGCACTGAATTTCAATGGCGGACACAATTTAGCTAAGGAACCGAGGTTCCTACACAAGAGGACAATTTTCCATTTATCATTCATAAAGATAACACTGCATTTTCTTCATTTTAGATAATTTCAAATAGAAATCAAAGGAAATATCAGAAAATAGTTCACAGATTACCCCCTCTTTTGAAACGCGCGCCCTCGCCGCGGCCTCCAGGCATAATTAGTAGCCGCTAAAAATGAGGGTTAACCTACGTAACTTAGGTACTAGTAGAGGTAAAACATCGTTTTAGTAAGCAGAAAGAATTAAAATTGTATCTCACTCGAGCCCCTGGCGTTGCCAAATTTTAGGGGTCTGTTTTCGAGACACGGGTAAAGCTACTTCGGCACGTGCCGGACCACACACAAACATTAGAGTACATAGACTCAACACAGAAGACATAGAACCCTTCAGCCGCGACGGGAGCGCAGGTCTCAAAAGGGAGAGTAACCCAAAAATTTGAAAGAGCGATGGGGAAACTCGTTTTCGCAACAACACACTACGGGAGCACTAATGCAAAGCTATACAGCAGAGAAACTAGACGACTATACAGTAGAAATATACCAAAAGTGACTAAACAAAGAAATAGAACTTTAAACCCCAGCGGAATATGAAGAATATGTATATATAAGTGCTTCGGGAGAGGCTACACCGGAGGAAAATTTATAGAAATTTATGAGAAATTGCGCGAAAAAGCGAAAACAGACGCGTACCCAGTCCAAGGAAGCCTCCCCCGGAGTAAGCATATTATGCACGAATCTGGTTGAATGCCAAAAATAAAGCTGCATATGAACAAAGCACACATATGAAATGTAGCTGCACCAAAAAAGATGGCAAAACTGGCAGGTGTAAATGGCAGTACAAAATCATGATGGTAAACCCGCGGTACGACGAACAGTAGTAAAACAAAACAAAACAGTTAGAAAAAGAGTAACATACAACATAGTATAGGACGGACGAGCCGAACTAGGGGGCACCCAAAATAGAAAAATCTCACAAGAAACTACAGAGACAGAAGTAGAAAATTTTAGAAAATCAACAGAATTTAAAAGGTGAGAAGCAAACGAAAACCCCATAAAATAGAAACCCAAATCAGTTCTCCCCCCAACCGGTTAAAGCTATCAGAACAATAAAACAACAATAAAATTAACAATTTAACAATTTAACAATAAAACATAGAAATGGAATGAAAAAGGCACAACACGATTAGAAAAAATGGGCAAGGGGGAGGGGGAGCGGACGAGTAGGGGACATAACCGGAATATAACATATATCACACACTTGACTGTCATAAAAATATGTACTGATGATGGATGGCAAAGCAGATCAAAGTTCATATAGCATGAAGCAAAAGAGGCTGCCGAGAAACCCTCCGGGAATACCATCAACCGGACTTCGGACCAACCTCCGGGAGGAGAGCGGGCGCCCCTCGGCGCAAGCCGCTCCGGACCAAACCCAAACACCGGTCAAAAGGCAGAACCAGGCCCACCCCAAGCACCCGGGCCTCTCCAATAGTAGGCACAAAGCAGCTCGCCTAAGGGAAAAACAATTTACACGACAGACACAATAGCAGAAAGGGGAACTCGCCGCAGAAAAGGGACTGGGGGGGAGGGAAGGGGACGTATGTTACAGTAAACAAACAGACAAACAAAAAAGGAGTAAATACGGCATATTATATGGGGATTAACATACGGCACGAGGGCCTACAGTAACCAAAATAGCATCATAATATAAGGCACAATGGCCACAGTCACAACATAAGGCACGTAGGCCATACAGTACATCGATTAATTTAGGAGAGAAGAGGCGCGAGCTTACGGCAACTGCAGCCCGGAGAGTGTCCAGACAACCAGCGACCGCAGACTGCGCCGAAATCAAGGAAAGCGAAAAAGATAAACTACGGAATCTAAGATGCCGGTCCGGGGTTGACCGCCCACCCTTGCCCGGCCAGAAGCCAGACACAGGCGACGAGCAACCACGGACCCGCCGAGATACGGGACGGTAGAACTACCCCAGTACTATTGCAAATAAAAAGTTAAAAGTAAAATTTTGATAAAATAAGATAAGTAGTCATATACGAGATAAAAATAAAATATGTGTAAGAATTCGGGAAATTTAAATCGCTTTGAAAAGAAAGCTTCACTTTTTATGAAAACATGGAAAACATAAAAATTCAAATAAAGGAATATTTTCCTCAAACGCAAGAAGGTCATCTTTGAAAAGAAATAATCAAATTTGTTTCAGGAAATAAATGTTAGGTCACATATAAGACAAAGAATAAACCGAAACAACACACCCCCCAAAAACGAGCCATGCGAATATCCCACCCCGCCACACAATACACAAAATACACAAAAATAGTTTTACAGGAGCAGGGTACCGCATAGCCTCCCGGAGGTTCTGCTCAGCCTCGCGGACCGACAGCTCATGAGGGAGCTGCGGGAAAAGTTCCCGCCGGACGATCATACAGATTTTGCCCATCCAATTCTGCCCTTTTGGGTTGTCGTCAACAAGGACTTCACGGCGGCGGGCCGGTGGCATAGCCTGAAGTTCCAAGGCATCGTAGCCACAACTCCAGTAGGTGTCGCCCTGCACCGCTTCAACCAAATAGGCTACGCCGGTGTCGTGTAACCAACGGCGGAACTGAGGACAAGAGGCGGCCTTTGCCCGAATAACGTCAAGCATTATGAGTGCTCGAATTAAGGAACCCGGACCCGTTTTTGCGTGCCACATTTGACGCAAAACGGACTCTCTAGGAATCCATTTGGCCATAAATTCTTCAGCCAGGTATTTGGCTTGGAAGGGGCACTCCATGGAGGCCACTACTCTAGCCGGCTCTTTTACACCAAAGAAGTCCTCGAACTTGCGCCAATGGTACAACTGTTCAGAAGTACCGAATTCCTCTTCCCCCCACTGGATGTAGACGGGGTCGTTTGAATTTGACAAGAGATCAGGTTGGACGATCCACATGTTGGAAGCCATATTACCCGGACCCTTGAACCAGATGACCTGGCGATTCATAGCAGCTTTATGTGCCTGATTGTGGGAATGAGCCCAAACTTTGGTAACTGTGTCTTCCGCCAAGGTAGCAAGGTCCTTAGTGATCCTAGTAATAAAATTCACGTATTTAGACGGCGAGCCACGAGCCATCAGATAGACCGGGTAGATGTTGACAAAACGGGAAAATTTTGGCAGCGGCAGCCGCAGTAGCAGCCCACAGATTGGAGGCCTGTCCCACTAGACGGAAAGAATCAAATTCTAACATACCCCGACGGTAGATCGGAGAGAAGTCCAACTTAACCGTCCAGCGAAAGCGGTCCAGAGTTGGGTACGGAGATCCATCTGAAGTGACGAACTTGTGCTCCGTAGGGGTGCAAAGCACCTCTGCTGCCGGAAAGAGATTCTTTATGCACGACAAGAAGTTGTCATAAACGTTACGCGTCACCGCAAAAGGAATATCGTTACGACGAAAAACGCCGTCCCAGAAGTTATAGATGGCAATGAAATATGGGTTCAATGAAGACCCGTCAATCTTGGACTGAAGGTCCGGAAGACACGCTATCTGCCAATAAGGCTCCGAATGGATCCGGAAAGGAACCATATGCGGATAGTGGTGAATCAGGTAGTGAACACCAGGCCAGAAAGCTTCATCAACCACCTGTGGACCAGTGAAGCGCTGGGTGCCACACGGCAGCTGTTGCCATGCTGCTTCAGGATTCTCCGTGTATAACGCAATCGGTCTCGCAATTCATCAAGATATGTCGGAAGGAAGTCACGAACCTTAGGGTCAGGCGTAGTTAAAAAATTTTCTGAAAACAACCGCGGGTCCCGCCCATGTATCACATAATAGGGGGATTCCCCGGTTGAAGAATGTGGGGCCGCCCGATAAGCGAACAGCACCCAAGGCAACAATTGGTCCCACTCCCGAGAGAAGGCTAACATACATTTCTTAAGCAAACCCTTAAGCGTACCATTGAGGCGTTCACACGCCCCATTCGACTCGGGATGGTAAGCGGTAGTACGTACTTTCTTGGTCCCCATTAATTTACACAGTTCTTCCATGAGGCTAGAGCAAAATGGAGTACCCCGGTCCGTTAGGAGTTCACGGGGAGCCCCATGAACAGCTAGAATATTTTCAGCAAACACCTTTGCAATGGTGAGAATTTTTTCATTAGGCATAGCAAAAGCCCACCCCCACCGAGACAAAAAATCAACCACTACTAAAATTTTACTGTTGCCTGTCTTGGACGTGGGCGCATGCATCACGTCCATGGCCAACCTCTCAAACGGAGCTTCAACCGGGGTAAAAAATTTCAAATAAGCTTGTGGCTTAGCGGGCCCCGGGTTACACGCCGCACACGCCGTGCAGCGCGCAAGGTATTGTCCCATGTCTGTGCCCATGGATGGCCAGTAATATTTTGATGCCAGCCATCCTTGCATTTTGGCTCTACCACTATGACACCCACCCAACATTTCTTGATGACATTCGTCCATAACATAAGAGCGGCAATCCTCCGGGACAACAATCAATCCAACAGCTTCTTTCCGTTTCTTGTTGAAGAGGTCGCGAAAGTATCGGTACAAAATGCCATTGCGTATCTCAAAATCACCTGAATTTTGACGGATGAACTGGGCCAACTTCTTATCCTCAGGGAGTTTCTTGGTCGTGAGATAGTCCATAATAGCTTTTGTGAATGGATCGGCGGCCAGAGAACGACGCCAGATACCTGCGGCAGCTGCAGCAGGTGGAGGACCGTCCGGGCCGTCCTCAGGTCCTTCTTCATCCAAGGCTTCATCCATGATCGCGCCAATTAGTTCCGGCGTACCCAAAAAGAATTGAAACACCGCTCCCACAAAATCAGGAATTTCAGGGTGATCGGCAAAGGAGCCCGCAAACAGCGGCGGGTTACGGGACAGCGCGTCGGCGGCACCATTCGTGACTCCAGGGCGTTGTATAACCCGGAAGCGAAAACCACGCAAAAAGGCCCGCCAACGAGCTATCCGCCCCGCCGCGGCCTTGGACTTTGCCGCATCACCCAGCATATATTCCAAAGCTTGATGGTCCGTAATAACGTCGAAATCATGCAAAACCAAATAATGTTGAAAATAGGAAATCCCAAAGAATATGGCTAGAGCTTCCAGTTCCGTGACGCTATAGTTTTCTCTGCAGGCTGGAGTGCCCTAGCGGCATAGGCGACCGGGTGAAATTTTTCCTGGACATCCTGTTGTTGAAGGACCGCAGCAATCCCAAAATAACTGGCATCAGTCACCAAGGTAAAAGGCTTCTTGAAATCCGGATAAATCAAAACAGGAGCAGTTATAAGCTTTTCCTTCAGGATTTCGAAAGCTTGTTGACAGGCTTCATCCCAAATGAAATCGCGATCTTTTTTGAGTAGAGCCGTCAAAGGGTGGGCAATCTTTGAGAAATTCGGCACAAATCGTCGGTAGTAGCCAGCCAAACCCAAAAAGCTCTGGATATCCTTCACATTCCGAGGCACTGGAAACTGCTTTACCACACGTATTTTTTCTGGGTCCGTCGCAATACCAAATTCAGATAAGATGTGACCGAGAAAAGCCATTTGTTTACGAGCAAATTCACACTTAGAGACTTTCAGAATGACATTTTCACGAGAGCAACGGCGAAAAATCTCCAAAAGCTTCTGCAGATGATCCAATTGGGTAGAGCTGGTAACCAAAACATCATCAATATAAACCACAAATCCTTCCATGATGCGGTCAATGATTCTCTGGAAGGTGCTAGGGGCATTACAAAGACCAAATGGCATCACCTTAAATTCATACAGGCCAGAATGGGTGATGAAGGCTGTTTTTTCACAATCTGGAGGGTATATAGGGACCTGATGGAATCCCGAGGCAAGGTCCATTTTGGAGAAAATGGAGTGGCCCAGGATGCTTTCGAACAGGCTGGTAATGTAAGGCAGAGGGTAGCAATCTCGTTTTGTGACAGAGTTAAGCTTCCGGTAATCCACACACAGGCGCCAATCCCCATCCTTTTTGGCGACCAAAATAATAGGGGAGGCCCAAGGGCTTCTCGAAGGTTGAATTAGGCCTTGTTCTAGCCAGGCAGCAAGCTTTTCGTCAATGATCTTACGCTGGGCCGGGTTAACTTTATAGGCTCTGGCCTTGATAGGGCGTTTACCTGGTTCAATCTCAATATAATGATAGTCAACTGTCGTCTTACCCACACCGCCAGCGGCATCCCAGATATCCGGAAAATTCAGGATCATCAATCGAAGGCGTCGCTGGTTCTGGCGGGTCAGGCAGCAGTCCTCAAATTTGATTTTCGCATTAATCAAGGCACGTTTCTCTAGTGCCGAGAGAGATGCGGTGTCCACAGCATCCCTCCGAGACACCACCAGGTCTAGCCCATTACGCGGAACCCGCTGGTCCGTAGCACTAGATCGTACCCGAGATTCATATCCCTCTTCACCGGGATGAATTTTGCGCTGGATCACGGATTTCCGCCATACCCATCCTTTCTTGGGTTTCTGACGCGCTTCCGGAGTAGCAAGACTAACCACCCGTGTTCGCCCAGGATGCTCCGGGGCATGCACGGACATCATCTGGGGCATCAGGGGTTGTTGACTTTCCTTTTGCGTCTGCTCCGAGATATCATCAACACCCTCTGGACGTAGCCGACCATCATCCCATCTCCAAATTTGTGAAGTAGAGTCGTCAGGAGTGACGACCCCCTCTTTAGCCAAAGCTACCAGGTTCTCAAAATGTGTCTCCCCGAGACAAGATTGTGGAGGTTCCGGTAAAGGATCTTGACAGTCCACCCAATATTCCTTCCATACATCTACTTCATCAGAGAACAGCACGGGAGCCAAAGGGAGAGTAGCCTTCACTTCAGGTTCCGAAGGGGATAGATCTTGTTCCCCCAACAAGCACGAACGAAGTTGTCCGGGACACGTCACCTCCCCGGTTAAGGTATCCGAGATCGGGGACACCAAAAGTTCCGGGGGCGCCGTCACTCCGGCCTGCGCAGAAGTGAGCTCTGGAACCCCTTCGACTTCAGCGTCCACCTCGGCGGGAGAAGGTCGTTCCAAGGTTGTCAAGCTCGGAACGACTCCCTCTTTAACCGTGGGTGGTGGGAGTTGTCCCGAGACATTTTCGCCTGCATGGTCTGGCAAATTGCTACCCCCTCTTTAGGAGGATTGGGAGGAGAAGTTTCAGAATTTGGCCATTCAGCAAAAGAAAAAACCCCCATATCATCTTCACACACCGGGTCGGATGGTAGAGCATTACCTGAGGTTCGAGCCTGAATGGAATCTGCAACCTGAACCCGTACATCCACGCCGGCGCGAAGCAGGCGGTCCAGGCCGCCCTGGCTGAGGATGGAGATGGACGCCCCCGTGTCAATAATTGCCATGAGACGCGTGTTTTGAATTTCGAGCATAATAGCCGGGGTATTATCTCCTGCCGCCAGGACTACTTCTAGCTCAAGTTCGGTCAAAGTTTGAGGGTAAAGTGACGCAGAATGAAAAGTGCCTTCTCCTTTCAATTTAGGAACTTTCGAACTTTCTCCCATTTGACTTGAATTTTGAGTTATGATGTTACTTTCAAAGGAGTCACTCGATGTTAACGTGTCAACAGCCGTGCAAGCGGCACCGTCGGCCCGGGGGCCAGCCTGGGGTAGGGATCCCCCCACATCCGTTCCCACATCATGCGTAAGTGTTCTCAATTGTTCTAGCTGTTTCTGGATAGTTTCGAAATATTGGAACATGAGAGAAGAAGTACTACTGAACATATCCAATAAAAGTGCAAAATTTTCTTCAACCACCGCCAATAAGCGAGGTGCGCGATTTTCGCTCATAGGTGCCCCTTGCACTTCTTCCGTGGGCAAATCTAATACAAAAATATGCTGATCCGACGTTTTTTCCGCTTCAACATAGCCCACATGTAGCTGGTTAACCATCTGGCTAACCTGAGTCTGAGTAGGAAGTGGGTGAGAAGTTTGGGGGGCAGACACCCCCCCTTGAGCTTCCCCCGAAACAGACGGAATTGTCGCTGGCTGTTGACTTGAGGCACGAACAAACCCTTCTGGGGCCTGAGCGTTACCCCTTGAACCTGTGTTGCAACTGGAGGGGCAGACACCGGAACCAGGGTCTGAACCGGGGCCGGGGCGGCGGCAGGCGCAGCCACCCCGGGCGCGGTTCCCACAACCTGATATCCCGGAGCCGGCTGCCACAGCTGCGTAGCAGGCTGTTGTACATACGTATATACTGGCACAGGGGCACACGGCACCTGTGTAGTGGGGTACGTATAACAACCTTGTGTGGCCTGGGGGGTAGGTGCAGGAGCGGAGGAGACCTCCACTCCCGCCACCTGTTCACGCCTACTCCCCTTATTTTTCCAGAAGGTTGGGGCCAGTTGGGGGTTTTTATCCCAACACCGGTCTGGGTCGTGGCCCCGCCTCCCACAGAACTGGCACCTAGGTCTGGGGGGCCCCTCTGGTTTCGCCACGGTCTCTAGTTTCTTTTCAAAATATTCTTTCAGAGATTGTAATTCTTTAGCAAAGTCGAACTGCGCGGGTTTTACCCCCTCTTTAGTCTCTACCTGACAAACAGGGGTTATCGCGTCCATGACCTCCTCAGGTTGACACTTTGCCAATCGCGAGTCTAATTTATCGATAACCCGCCGTAATTCATCCATAGTAGTCTCTCCTTGCGAAAAAATTGCGGCCAACGTCATAGCATAGCGGGGATTTACCCCCACGAATACCTGTTGAGCGCAGTGCTTGTCCCTTTCCTCCGGGGTAGACCAAATATCCAGAGCCATAGCTTGAAGCTCCGAGATAAACTTACGTACCGTTTCTCCCGGCTTTTGTGTCCGATTGACAAACGTCGTATATCGTTCCTGAATAGACATCTGAGGCTTAGGGAACTGCGAACGTAGTGATTCCGTGATCTTCTCAAAAGAGTTGGTGATATTCGGTCCCACCTTCGAAGCGTACACCTGAGCCTTACCACCCAATTTATTATACAGGAGCCTTGCCCACTGATCCTCTGGAATCTGATGAATAGTCGCCGCCGAAACGAATTGCGGCAGCCAATCATCCATATATTTCAGGCAAGATATATATCCATATATTCCATTCAGGCTCAAATTTGGGGACTTCCCGCAAGATTTCCATGTATGTCCGATACAGGGCAGCATTGTGTTTGACTACGGAAATATCGGTAGCCTCCATCGTAGCTGGATTAGGATGTCTCGGGCGAGCTCCATACGAAGGCTTATCTGTTCGTGGGATTGCCGCAAATGTTTGCTCTTCACCAGGATCCTTTGCCGACACCGGAGAAATAAGCTGATTTACCGTAGATTTGTGTCCTCAACTCTGAGAAACTTCTTGGCCTGGACTTGGCCCCGGAGGAAAATCGGGCCGGGGCCCGACCAGAGATGGGGCAAGAACAGCTCCAGCCGCGTCAATAACGCCAGCAGGAGCGTTCACTGCCACATTCGGGCCGGACCCAGCACCCGCAGAATACGTAGGGGTAAGCACTGCACACTGGGGCACATTGGTGAATTGTCCCGGGACAAGCTGAGGACCCCCCAAAATTTGTACCGGGGTTTGAGATGTTATCGGGACCATATAATATTGACAGTTATTGGGCTGTGGGGTACCCCAGACCATCTGCTGCGATTGGGGCGCCGCATTCCGAGGCGCCGACGCAACTGCCAGTTGAGGGGAGAAGGAGGCACGAATTTTTCTATACGTACCCTGTGGATACTGTTCACACGGCGGTATCCATTCAAAATCTCCTACCAAACCCCCATTTGTCCCCAAAAGTTGCCCTCCTGCAGATTGAGGCGTATTTTGAGGTCCCACAATTTGCCCATCCCCCAAATTTTGCAATTTTGAAGAATTTTGTACAGATTGGGGGGGAGGGGTCAGAGTCCGTTCCGGGGCAGTTTGCACCGGATCAGAACCCTGAGTTGGGGCGGTCTGACTGTCCGCTAGCTGAATCAGGTCACCTACAGGGGTTTTCCGACCCTGTCCCAAGGACTCCCCCGACTATACAACACTTTTCTGAACTTTACCAGCTGAATTTTCCTGCTGATGATAAATTTCAGACAATTTCTGAGGGGCTAACTCTTTCTTCTTACATAAACGATCAAGAAAATCTTGCATCAACGTATAAAGGTCACCTTCCCCGTTTTCAGCTGCCATTTCCAAATAGGGATCAATATTCATCACTTTCGACGGGGGGGAATCCCTTCGAACACCTTTTCCAGATTCTGAACTCTCCTCCCCCACCGATTCAGACGCAGGAGTGTCAGACCTCTCCAACAACGATTTCACTGTAGTTTCAGACTGTTGACTAGATGGGGAGGCACCTGGGCTCACCCCCCCAGACCCAGGAGCGACTGTCAAGGGAAGGAGGGTTCTCCCGGAACAACCCCCAGCCCCCCCCCACTTTCTTGTCTCGGAGGACCGTACCGTCCGGTTAAAATATCGCCAAAATCGGACACTGACACTGTAGGAGGTTGTGGGGCATAAAAAGTCGACATACTAGCCCCACCCCGCCAATTTTCATCTTGGGTGGGTGTGGGGGACTCGCTAACAACTCTAAGCGAACCCCCCCCCAGGTGGGCGTTGAAATGTCAAAAGACTAGATGAATTCGTTGTAATTCCTCCATTTTGTTGGACACTCGGCATAGAATCAGATCGGGGAGGGGGCCGGGGGCGTGTCCCCCCGGTTGAACTGTCGCTCCGGGGTTGGGGTAGGTTTTGGGGGCCCCCCAAAATTTTCTCCCCCCACAGTATCACCCCCGACCGCATTCGTCTCTGCCATTTCGTCACTTCTGTCAGTCTCAAAAAATCCTAAGTCACTTTGAGGAAGTTCGTGAAAAAGAACAACTTTTTCATGTAAATTACGAGTAATACTACGAGTGATAGGTCCAGAATAATTTTTGGACATCTACCACTGTCACGGTCGCCACTTTTGTAGGGAATAAAACCCTGGTGCTAGATTCACAAGCTGACAGACCGTAATTTGCAGGTTGTTGTCAAAGGTGTGCGATGTCCAGAATATCAATAAAATATTGTGGTAGTTGTTTGGTCGAATAGGCTCTCGCAAACTCGCTCATAAATATCAAATTCCTATACTAACAGAGATTATTTATTTTCATACCAAAATAAACTGGATACAAAACCAAAAATGTCTGGGCCAAACTACAAAATATTTGGACAAAGTCCACAGTTGCAAAATGGCAGAGGCGATACACTGCACACGACCTACCCACAATACGACTAACACCCCAACTGAACTAGATCCGCCATTTTGAACTGGATCATCATTATGAGTCATCTTTGAGCTATGAAATTAGCTAACGATAGTTTTACATTGATTATTCATGAAATATTTCAATTTGGGTTGGAACTTATCTACCGTATACTTAGGCTTAACTCACGCATATATCCTATACTCTACACACTGAACCTTTGTTCTTTGTTTTATTCTCTACAATCTTTTTGTTTGCTAGTGTGTTTGTGTATTTAACATTTTTAGCCAAAAATTAGTAAAAAGAGGCCTATCCCAAAATTTGCAGACATTGCAAATTTTAACGTTTTTAGCAAAAATTAGTAAAACAAGGTTTTTAGCTATTTTTAAGAAATTTTTAGATTTGCTTGTTTTGGAGTTGTAGTTTTACATAACTTTGCAATGCTATAAAATGAAACAACTTTCCTGTTTTGCTAAAATTAATGTTATTTTTGATTTAATTAATTCTTAATTCTGGGTGTTAAATTGCAGTTAATATCTTGGATGAAAATTATAGTTTAAATACTTCAAATGAAATTTAAAGTACCTAGTGAGACCAGTGGGACCCAGTGGGACTCAAAAGTACCGAGTGGGACTCAGAAGTACCGAGTGGGACTCAAACGTACCGAGTGAGACAACAGTGCCGAGTGGGACTACTTGAGAATGATTAGAAAAGTACCAAGTGGGACTCGTACCGAGTGAGGCTTTACCACTTTTGTAACGTTTACTTCATTCTTTAAATACATTTTAGTACCGATGACCCCAATTTAACTATTTCCCTCCCAAACGAGTTCGGGAAAATTAGTTAAAGAGATCCCAAAATTAAAATCTTTTATTCTCGAACATGGATTTAACTTTAAGCTAACAAATTTTTGTTGAGTTTAATTTTATAATTGAATGAATCCTAACAACTCAGCTTTGCTAATTTGATATTAATCATTCAAATTTTATAATTCAAACATAATAATAAATTGAT
The DNA here is from genome assembly GCA_030248195.1 of Trissonchulus latispiculum. NCBI lineage: Eukaryota > Metazoa > Nematoda > Enoplea > Enoplida > Ironidae > Trissonchulus > Trissonchulus latispiculum. The sequence continues at coordinate 86,831 of JASAND010027128.1, forward strand.
GTTTAATTTCGTTGTGTTAGGAAAAATGAGTGCGCACTTTACGAATACGCACCTCACATTTAAATTCGCTACATTGCGTTCCTTACATAACTAGCAAGAGTGCTTACTAGTGCACTAACGATAGGGAGCCCTAACGCAATAGTGCCCTAACGCAGAACAATAAATGAGATAAAATTAACAGGGGTGCCCTAACGGGAAATAACGACCCTCCAGACTTTGCAAACATTTGCCGAAACATTGTCGCAGTATGCCTTCGACGGTCAAAACAATTACAGTACATTTTAAGCTTTGCTCCTATTTTGGTGGCCGCTGTTCCAGTAATGCTTTCCTTGCCAGCCTTTTTACAGTTCCCGAGTCTGGTTACCAGTAAGGTAGGGTAACGTAGGGTAGGATCAGTAATTCGACAAACCAGAAATATTAATTAAGCCAAATCTTTCATTATTATAATGCCAGAACATCCATATATGCCTTTTCAACCGGACATTTAATTTTTTCATCTTTGAGGGGCACAAAACTTTTTTTCGCTTCGCAGGCAGAACCCTTTCATATTTGGCCAAATTTTAGAGGCCAATGGGATCTATATTCGCAATAATTTCAGCTAATGCTAGTGCGCAATGCTATGTACATGCTGCATACGTCTTCTTTCATATACCAAAGTGAAGATAATTTCACTGAGCCATGCAGCTAGGAGAAATTTTAAAATCATTCATCGTGGGTGTTGTCAAATTCGAGAGGGCCCGGCCTGGTTTTTGGATGTGTGATGAGCTACAGTGAGCCAGATAAGAACCAAGGGCAGCGTATTAAATCGACCTCGCTTAAACTGTGTATAGTATTTAATGGAATCGTGGCAAACGGTGATTATCTATCTCAGTGCCAGAAATAATTCACTTTAAAATCAGATAATACCCTTATGCTTCAGTTTGTTTGGATTCACAATTGGAACAATGAGGTCAGCCCAATTAGAGCTAAAGTCGTTGAATTCTTTATTCACATTTTCCAGTACCCTATCCTTAAAGCAAAATTATACAAACTTCCCGTCTGGAGTTGAAAGACTTAGTCGTCGGATTAAAGGACAATTTCTGCTTCATAAGACTTCAATTAAATGTAGCATTTTTCTGACTTCTGACTATCAAAATAACAAAGCCTTGGCTCGGATTTTTGGTGCATATTGTCCTGAGCTTTCTAATTGCATTCAGGCACACTCTTAAAAATAATCCTGTAGCAATAGAAATTAAAGGAATTCTTATAGTTTTTTACAAAAATGCTAATGTGTGGTCACTAGCGGAGCTTCGTATTTTCCGCAAAAGTAACTTTTGTACATTTTACCAGCCTCTCGAACTGTAAAAATTACAGGAGTTTATTGTAGAAAATACAAAGGAAACATATAGTTTTTACAGGAGTTAGAAACCTGTAGTTTTGTTCGACATTTTCGATAATCCTAAATCAGATACCAAACCTGTTGTTTTTTACAAGACAAAACCTGTAATTTTCACTGGGGCGACCTACGAATCTAATAAAACTGTTAAGATTCTAAGATCGGAAGTGATTACCGACGGTATGCGATAGCGGAGTGTTATGAGGTCCTAGCCGACTAGAACAAATGAAAAGGCTACAAAGATTTACTAGTAATTATAGTGCAAACTCAACCATAAATATAATTCACAGCAATAGAAATTATTAAGCCAAATCGAATAGACTATCGATCTAGAACTACGTGGCAAGCACCAAACCTTAACAATTATATCAAAAAGGGTTTCCCCAAAAGGACAACACCGATTCGAACATCTAACACTAACACAACTCCATCCAGTGTGGACGAAATTTGCCTTTAGCTAAGTATACCGAATGATAAACGAAACAAAGAAAGAAGGGTGTCACTACAGCACCTCCCACCCGAAAAATTCGGGCCTGAGGTGGGGATCGGATCTAGGCCAATGCTCTACCGATTGAGCAACCCAGGCACAATCGAACCAAGCTTAAGTTTCACATCCAGCTAAACTTTTAGACATTAGTAAGAGAAAATCATTGAGTATTTGCATGAATTTATCATTGAAATTACTTAGGCTTAGAATCACGACAATAAACTATATCTTCCGTGCCGGTGCTAACTTAACTGTATATATTCAAAACTTTAATTTAATCTAATCTTTAATCTAGGCCTCAAATGTACAAGAAAACAAGGCACTTGAATCCGTATATCCTTGAATTGTTGGCGGTCGCAGCAAGACAGCGAGGTTAGAGAAGCTTGAAATTACTATCAGGACAGAGATGGAACCGGGTCACCGGGTCACCGGGTCACCGGGTCAGTTCGGGTCACTTTTTGGACCGGGTCACCGGGTGACCCGGTCTTGACCCGGTTTTCTGAATTTACCACAAATTTTTGAAATTTTTGGCTTACCAAGCTAAAACTTTAGCTTAAATTTTTGTTCGATGTGCAATATTAATTTGCTTTTTCCTAATATTTAAGTCTAGAGAATTTTTTCGCAGCTTCAGGTCATTTGAATCTGTCTGTATCTTGCAGATTATCTGGCAGCTTTAGCAGTTTCATGATTATTCTATAAATCTATATTTAGTACCATATGTTGTGCAGATTATTGTCTCAACCATGGTAGATGTTTGAACAATACAAAATAATAACCAATTTTTTAAAGTTCTCCGTGTTTTGCACCGCACTTTTTACACTTCTCACCATTACATGGATTGATTTCCAAAAATTTCGCAGACGGATCATTTATTGGTTACCGACTCATTTCTGTACTTATTTAAAAATGCTACAGTCTTAAATACTTTTCGAAAAACCTAGAGCAAGCATATGTATATATGTCATAGTTATTCTTTTTGGGGTGGTGGTGGAACATGGAAACCAAAAATTTAGCCTTCCCAGGCAAAATCAAAAATGTTTTGCAATTTTCGGAATTTTCTGGAAAACCGGGTCACCGGGTCACCGGGTCGCCGGCTCAGGGCTCAACCGGGTCACCGGGTCACCGGCTCAAGCCTAAATGACCCGGTTCCATTACTGCAGGGCACAGCAAGTGCAGGATATCTTGAAAGCACTGTTAGAATACATTGGGAGAGCAATATGTGAAAACAAGGTTGAATTGTCTTGAAGATGTAGTTTACCTTAACTACACTTTGCTCCACAACAAATGCTAAACTAATAAACATAAAAGCTGCTTGTCGCAAATACCTCTGAAACGTATCAAAAAGATCTCAAAACCGATCCTACAAACCTTTAAATTTAAACTTTAAAACTACAAATTATGTCGCGATAATTGAGAAAAGCAAAAGTTATCCTGGACAATCCTGTTAGCTTTGTCAAGTTATAGGGTTCCAGAGATAAATGGTATACGGCAGATTGACACTGGAATGAACTAAAACGGTTTTACACTCGCTAAGGAATAACAGAATGCTAAGTCCGATTTTTAATAGGAAGCCAGTAGTTAATCTTCTGCTATTCTGTTGCTATTCCTAAATTTTTTTGTGCAGTCGACGGTTAAATTTGGAGTTCAACAGGATTAACATAGGGTACTGCCCTTAAGGTCAAAGGTCACCACAACGGCTAAGGGCTAGCCGCCACCAAAAACATAGAGTCAGCAAACAGTTAACTTGCCTAAAATAGGAGAATTTGTTGATTCGCGAAGGCTTTCATCAGAAATTCATTGTAGTAATAAGCTTAACGTTAGGGACTTTTTATTTAAACTTCAGCTTTTGCCTATTTTGATATTTTTTGTGTTAGAGCTAACGTTAGTAGCACTGTCTTAGACTAAGTTAAAACAGTTGCTTATCAAAGTGATACATGGATAATGAGCATACATTTAATACTGTCACATCGTTTCCTATTCCTCCACGTAATAAGGCTTGGTTAAACAAAATTTGTTTTATTCAAGGTAGCCCTTAAAATAATGCTAACTGAAACATCATCCGTTGTGCTGTTTTTACCAAAAGTAAAGCACCACTCATTCTTCATTGAATCCTTCCATTAGCGGATACAATCGTTGTACTTGATCGGTCCCAGGTAATTGTGGCTTTAAAAGCATTCCGAAATGTTTCATTGCAGTGAGACAGTACAGCAACTTTAAGAGGTCCGCAGCACACTGCAACCACAAAGATCACCTGCACAGGCCCTGTACCTGTTCGAAACAACGGCGTTCTGAAAATGGACGCGATAACTAAGTAGGTTTTTGGGACAACCACTAAAAGCAACTCCACCACACATATTAGCATCAAGTACTTTGTCAACTGCAAATGTTTCTTGAAGCCATCAGATTGTTCATCCTGGGACTTTTAGTTAAAAGATTTCTTTAGAACTGCGCAAATTGTGGCAGCCGTCAGCACAAAGCCAATTCAACCGCAGGTGCTTTGAAATAAGGAAAATGCCAGCACAAATTCCACACCAAATGAAGGAAGGATACGACATCCTACAGATTTCATTGCACGTTCTATTCCAGCATAAAGTACACATACCCATGCAAAAATGTAACCCCAAACAGAAAGTCCAACCGCACTGCCTAACATGCAAAGCAAATACTTCAGTGTCTGCTTTGCGTCTATCAAAAGATTCTGAGTACACCACTATAGCGAGATTCCGCGGATGCGACCTATGAAAAACTTATGAGCTGAATTCCAGGAAAATTTAAAAGCCTTAGCCCGGACGGCATGATTCCTACCCAGCCAGCCAGCTTTCGTGGAAAGACCGGCGCCATAAGTTTTGGCAGCAAGATTCCAACTCTGGCGGAAGCGGATCTCGGGCACCGGGCCGGGCTTGCATGCACCGGATCGTCCCGGGCCTGGTTGTTATAGCGGTATATCGTTTTTAAGATAATTTCTTAACGTCACAACTCTATTTCCAATCACTGGAGGGCCTTTCTGTAAAATTTCTTGTGTCTTGAACGTAGGCATTTTACCTTTAATTTTGGATTGACTAGTTTCCAGTTAAACCAACTAGTTTTCCTGGAAACATTTTTCATCAAAGACTGGACAGCAAAATTCCAACCAAGACAGCTCATTTTCGTGGAATAATTTTGTGCTTAGTCCTCGCTAAGTTGGTTCCACGGAATCTCGCTATAATGGTGTACTCAAAATCTTTTGATAGACGCACTTCTAGTACCAGTAAAACACGGAGACAGCTAGCAAACGATCAACTCCAATAACTACCAACATCAGCGCATTGAAAGCGTCGCCTATTGCGACCAGGTGAGCCGCTGGAAACATCAGACATTCACGGAAGCTTCTTGAAACCGCTCCACTGTACCTCAACATGTCATAAGCGCTTTGAACTGCCGTTGCTGTCCTGCAGATACCCTGCAAGCTATCTGACGCAAATAAACGTAAAATAGTATGCAGCTGGCAGGCTACAACCACTTTCAATGTTCAGTCATTGTTTATGCGTCTTATATGAAGCTTTGGAAAAGTACACGATTTTGTTATTTTTTATTCTTTAATATCGTAGAGCACATAACTACCTCAGTTCAGTTATTGTTTATGCGTCTTATATGAAGCTTTGGAAAAGTACACGATTTTGTTATTTTTTATTCTTTAATATCGTAGAGCACATAACTACCTCAGTTCAGTTATTGATGCGTCTTATATGAAGCTTTGGAAAAGTACACTATTTTTTGTTATTTTCTTATTCTTGAATATCGTAGAGCACACAATCTCCTAAACTTAGAGCACCGCGGTTAAATGTGGTAGATTCAAATTGCTGCATGCCAATATTAATTTAAATTTAAGAGGCTTAAATGCTGCCATAACATATCTGGGACACACTCACAAAATATTTTTTGTTTAGTTCAAAATGCTTGGTTGCTTGATTTCCAACTAAACCCAAAATTGAACAATAAACAAACTTACCTGCAAATATAAGCATTCCTTTTTCATAACGTAGTGACTTATTTCTAACGATAGCCAGAACTCCGAGCAGGCATATACAAGCAGTAAACAAAGCCATCGGTATTTGCAACATGTACACAATAACCTCAAAAGGAGCTTTCTGTCCAGACAGGGTAACGTTGTCGCTAGATAAATTCATTTTTAAATATAGCCAAAATAGAATATATTTAAAGGTTATTTATAATTCCGTAATATATTCGCTTCTGATATATAAAAGAATTATTAACTCTTGACACTATATTTACCCCAAGCCGGGAAGTGCTGGTAAGTATGAATTTGATTTTATCTATTTATTCTTCCGTTCACGTGTTCTGGCCGAAGCACCGTTACGATGATTTTCACTTGTGAAACTGCACTTGTACGTCTCAGTCACTTTTGCCAACATTGGCAAAACTGAGGAACGTCTAAAACAACACTGATTGATGAAGCCTTCTTGGTCAGTTTCTTTATCTTTTGGCCTTTCTTGATTTGTTCTCAAGTTTCACATTCAACTTCAAACATTTGAGTTTATTTTTTAATTATTAATTTAATTTTATTTATTAATTTTAATTCTAAAATATATAGTGAAATTTTATAGTACTTAATGAAATTTCGTAAAATTTCGTTCCGAGAAATTTAATCTTAAATTCATTTTGATTTACACTTGGATTCAAATAAAAAGAATTCATTTAGAAAAATTTGCAAGCAATGTTTGTTCGTGTTGGATATAAAATTATTTCCTTACCTACTATTCTAAACTTTTTTGTAAGTGGCCCAGCATTATTGTGGTTCTCATTAGAGATCCGAAAAGTGGTGCTCTCCGCAGACCGTTTCTAAACTACGGCCAACAAGCGCGGAGGCGAAGACCATGGACAGAAAACATTGTCACCCCCAAGGCAACTATAGTCGTTTTCCGACCAGAGTTTCCCCCGATTGATAACAGTTGATAGCAGATAGCGGAAAACTAATTGGCTTGCTCGGTAGCATTGGGTAAAAAGAGGCATGCCTACCAGTTAAAAAAACCGAAAGCTGTGCTGCTTAACAACAGCTCTACTGATTAGCTTAGAATTAGCAAATACTGTTCAGACTTAAATGCTGGAAGACGTGTAGCTAACCACTTCCGTGGTTAACTCTTTCTGAACATTCAAATTATTGTATAAAATTATAAGCAAACGCAACTCATCTGTATTTCCCTTGCATAAAATTACCGGAAAAAGTGCAGCTTGTCGAAAGTGATTGGTAAATGTGTACTATTGCCAACATGTGCAGTTTTGCTACAGCATCTATAATTCGTTTTAATATTTATAAGTAGTATTGAACTAGGTTCATTAGTTTGCTCAGGATTGCTAGAGACCTCGCTTTTTAAACATGTACAGCGTATTCATTTAGAATGGTTCAGCTTCGAACTCAAGTGGGAAAAGGTGGCTGAGGACTCGGCCTTTCACTTCACCAGCTTCTTTTACCCTCTTTCCTTCTTTTCAGTCCCCAACCTTCCGAGCATTTAAAATAGCTTTCAACCATCTTAGTCACTGTAGATCTTCGGGGAGGTTGCCCTTTGGCACGAACAGCATTTGTTACCCTGAGGGTGACTGAAATAACCGCACGTCAGAACTGCTTGTGGGTCAAGTTTTCTGTCCTTCACCTAAGCCTCTCCGTCTCTTGTCCATCATTCTGAACAGACTCCGGAGAGCAGCATTCCTTACGCCTATGCATGAGTGCCTGGCAAATGCTGAGCGCCTGAACAAAAAAGTGGGAAAAGGGCATTTAGAACGTTTTAGGGTTAAACCAAAACGGAGTACATGAAGTTATCTACCTCCAAAGTAAAAATATTACACCCACAGGTGGACAAGTGGGGAAAAGGGGGCGAATTCCCTTCGCCCCCCCTCGGCGAAGTCGTCCACAAGGGCTCGTGAAATTGCTCCAACAAGGGGTAAAAAATTGGCCACAAGGCGTAAGAAAATTCCCCAAAATATAGGTTTTACGACTAAAATTTCCAAAACCTTTCTGGCTTCGCCGGGACTTTTCACTTACAACCACTATTTTTTGCTAAAACGTCCGAAAAACGTGTTTTGGCTAAATATAGCTGTTTTTTTGTTAAACAAATGGAAAAATCGCTTAAAAATCACTTTCAAAAGTTCCCCTAAAAACCGCTCTCACAAGGGGTACCAAATTTGCTTCCACAAGGTTCAGTGAAATTTGATCTCCCGTTCAAGTATGATTACACCCAATAGTTTTGGGTTTTCACTTAATTTGCTGGAACCGAGAGTTGAAGTGGCTAATTTCTCATACAAATCTCAAAATGAAACCTGCTTCATTGATGCAGCAAATCTGACCAACATGAAATTTCTATGGCTTAAGTACCGCGCGGACGCTTTTTATACCCATATTATGTTTACCTTCATTTTAAAGTTTCTCATAATTAAATTTTGACTGGGCCCTTGCGGGCGCCAAAACTAACGAAATAAAATCAGTAATCTTGTTGGACAGCCAATCGAACTAACTGGCTATATAAAATGAACCAACTAAATCTTGGTTCAATGAAACTATTCATAGACGTGTTTGCGATATGAAAACAAATTTTTGTTAGCTGTCGCTAGAAACGTGTGTTGCAAAAAATGAAAAAATAAATTTAAGATTTTTGAAGTTTAAGCTTGAGACGTAATGTCAACAAAAACATTTTTGCCATCAATTTTGTTAAGTTGATTACAGGTGCTTTCAGAGATTCTGAACACGCATCCAAAATTAAAGTCTGACCAAAAAATGTAGGAAGCGAAATTGTTTTGTATATACTGATGTAGCGGTACACTTGCTGCAGCAATGTATATGTTTTTGGAACCGTCATGGTGTAGAATATTTCCTTGATTTCACTCTAAATTATTCAAAAGTGGGTGCTAACTTCATGAAAAATCAATCTAAATTGTACTTCTGTGTACGGTCCAAGGCCGGAGTTAGCTAATTCTCAAATTCTCCTAATTTGGGCGCAATTTACAGTCAGTCGTTATGCTGAATCTCTCGGAGTCACCGGCCTCTGTCTCTCTCAAATCTCATGTCAGGTTTGTGTCACCCCTGGGCAGTTAGGGGAATAATTTGGGGTCTTCCCTTTTTGGCTTTTGAATTTGTTTTCTCCATTTTTGAGTCCTGTATGTAAAAAGGTGCTTGTCCCAATTTTTATTTTGTCTGTTTCGAAGGAAATATTTTGTATTCTTGTGAAACTTTGTATGCTTTTGGATTTCTGTCCAGTTTTGTATTTTTCGTATAAAAGTAAGCTGTGTCGTCTCTTTTTAAGTTGGTTAGCGAGTAAGTGGTAGGAGTACTCAGACATTGAAAACATGCATTTACGAACCTCTGCAATCTTTATTGAAAATCAATTATCTTTATTAGAATTTCCAAATTCTACAAACTGGCGACCGTTTCATTTTGAGTATCATGTCTGATTCCTCTCCCCCGCTTACCCGCTACCTTAAAAAAATCCGCGGTGGCACTGCCCGCCTTTTTCCGAACTTCCCATTGGGCAAGCACCAGAAGTGACGGATAGTTTTTTGAACCGTCGGTTTTCGTTGTCCCCGCGCTTGGCGCGGTCGGGGGGAACTGAGTTGGGGGTTCTCAACCCGCCCAAAATTTTGGGTTGCTGGGGGGTCACAAGCTGTACAATCTCCACCAGTACTGTCGGGGTATAATGTAAGTGGTTCGGGGGACGGAACTCAATTGCTGGCTGGGGGGTGGGGGGACAGGATATCCCCCAAAATTTACAAAGCCCCAAAATTCACGGAATTCCCCTCAAGTTTCTCAGAACCCCCCCTCAGAATTTCCAAAATAATGCATCCCATTACAGTTTGCAAATTCCCCAATCTGCACCCCCTCAGGTCGTAACTTCGTCTCCTCCCCCAAATTCTGATTCTGACCAATTGCAGGGGGAACTCCCCCACCCCCAAAATCAAGATCTCCCCCACCCCGAAAATTTGGAAACCCAGCACCCCCAAAACTCAGACCCCTCACCTATAATTTTTCGGGGGCTGCCAGCCCTCCAACCCCCCTCGTACCAGACGCAATTTAACCGCTGGAGAAATTTTCCCCGGAGGAAAAACCTCCAGCGGTAACCTAAATTTTTCAGGGGCCTGGCAAAATACGTGGGGGGTACCCACTGAACTACACCTATCAAATTTGCACCCCTCTGAACCAACAAGGGTTGCCCCTCCCCAAAATTTGGGTCAGAATTATACACAGAGCCAGAGGGAGACCCGGGTAAAAACGCTTGGGGGGCCAGTTTCAACACCCTCACAAATTACCTCCCAACCTGTAGAAAAACCCATCACCCCCCAACACTCAGAAAATTCAAATTTTCGACGTAATTTCGATAATTTCATGTCTCCCCGGTTCGATGCTGCTCAGGCAGCTCAATAATTCGTCGCCGCTCTGTTGGGTTCGAAGGAGCCCCCCCTAAATCATCTGTCTTGCCCGTGGATACGTATTCCCAACCAAATACATCTCAAAATTCTTCCAATATTTGTAATGCCATGGGTTTTTCTTCTGATCAATCAGGCGGGGGGCGCCCCCCCTAAACCATGGGGTTTTTAAATCTGCCCAAATTCCGGCTATGGGTGGCCAACCCCCCCCCTCTTAATTCGGGTGATTCCGAATCAGGATCTGTGTACGATTCGGCCCACAGTCAAAGTTCTGTGGTCATGGTTCAAAGTGGGGGGGCCCATACCCCCTGTCTCTACGTATTTACCCCAGCCTCAGTCTACCTATTCCGGGAAAAATTTGCAAAATTTTCAAAATTTTCAAAATACGCATGCGAGGGGGTCAACAACTCAATTGTCCCGACCTTCACATACGAGTGGGATCACTTTTCCCCGGGATCAATACGGAAATTTGTTACCAAATCAACAGACGGCCCCTTCGCATGTTCAAATTCAGAAAACTCCAATTTGTAAAGGGGGTCCCTCTGCCCCACCACTGTATCATACCCAACCCCCTCCCTCTCCACCTTTTCAAGTCCCCCCTCCTGCTTTGCAAAACCCACCTCTGGCCTCCCCAGAAAAAGTAGCCAACCAAACCTTTTTGAACCAAGGGGACCCACGCTATTATCCTGTCCACCCGGGGTCCTACGGCCAACATTTATATGAGGGAATTCAAATTGCAGCCCCGGAACCCCATATGCAATAACAGTTACCCCAACTACGCTACCAACCCCCAACATCCCAATACCCTGAGGATCAATATTTCGTACGTACTCCAGCAAATTTTATTTACGACCAATTAGAACACCAAGTTTTTGAAAATCCGGTAATTCGCGAATTGGACAATAATCATTTGTGGGAAGGGCCTCAACAAAATCTGATCCCATTGCAGGTTCCTCCAGTTATACCTCAGCAAGGTCCCAAATAACCCTTACTATATGGCGGAGATGGTGGCCTCGCATGCTTGTGCGGCTGATTATGTTACAGAAAACCGTCTTTCAGGACCGACTGAGGTTCCGCGGCAACAGGAGCACCGCACACCCGCGCTTCCCCCACGGGGAGGCAAAGGGGTAGTGTTGGCTCCCACTGGGAACGTCCCTTCTTCGGGAGGTTCGTCCTCAGTACTGCAAGATATTGTCGCGGGCCGTCCTTCGGCGCCTGCTCAGCCGTATCAGGCCTGCGAACAGTCACCACCTCCCCTTCCTCCCTCTCTACAAATTTCAAATTCACCTTCTCCCTCAAAATTTTCTGCGTCATCTTCATCTGTGGGTGCCCATACAAAATTATCCAGTTAATAAGGTGGGTAAAAAACCGGGAATCCCAAAAAGTCCTCGACACCCAACTCGTAATACTATGGAAGCTACTGGCATTTCAGTTCCAAAATTTGATACGGGTCCTTTTCGTTACTATCTGGAAGTTTTACGGGATGTTCCTCGGTATGACCCAAAATACGCATATTTTGAAGATCGGCTACCCCAATTTGAATCGGCTGTGGCAGTTCATGCAGTTCCTCAGGACCCGTGGGGGCGCCTCCCCAAATAATTAACAGGAAAAGCCCAAATTTTTGCTTCTCGCTGTGGCCCACACGTCGTTGAGTCATATTCAGGATTTCTAGAATTGATCAAATCGCAATTTCCAAAACTCCTACCTACACCTTCCTTGGACGGGAAACCCCCACTACCGTCTCAGGGGATAACTTTACAACAAGCAAGCCAAATGTTTGAACAATTTCATATTTCAGTGGTTTCCACCCGTTCGCTCAGCAATGCTTCTCAGGGAGAGGCACCGGTGGACAATACCCCTCCCACTTCAGAAACAGTAAACACTTTGGATTCTCAACATCTAGATTTAACCATGTCCCAAGAGCAACTTTTCAATGTTTTTTCTAAAATGGTTCATAATTTTAATAATTTACGTTCCATACAACGCGAAACTTTTGATTTTATGCAATAATACTATGAAGTTCTCTCCCAACAAAATCGGGACATGGCGATCCTTTTAAAACGCACTTGCCCAGATCAATCCGATTTTGACTCTGTTATGTTTGTTGAAGAACACCCTTCTCTTTCTTGGACAGCGGGTTTTTCTCCGGTTCTGGGAGGGACACCCCCCACTCCCTCTGCTGAGCAACGAGCCCATACGGCCTCGGTGGCCACAGAAACGGAGGAAACTTCTACTTCTACTTTAGTTCAGCAGGAGGAAAAACCTCTGCTGGGCCATTTGACTTCAGTTGCAGTAACCCCTGGGGGTCCCTCCGACCTGGAATCCGAACAGGTCTTAGCCGCCGCTGACAATATGCCAGTTTTAGTAGTCATGTCTGGCAAAACAAAAATTTTAGCAATCATCGATTCTGGGGCATCAATTTCTATCATCAGACCCCGGACAGTGCAAAGAATTTTGACGGGTGGGGCTGATGTTCGGTTTGACCACCCGGACTCAATTACGGCAGTAACTTCTAGCAATGCTCCCCTCGAAATTTCTGCAAAAGTTTTTGTAATTTTTTCTACTGGGTGTAAAGAATACGGTTGGTCCTTTCACATGGCCCCACAATTTTATCGGGATATGCTAATTGGTACAGATTTCATGAAAACTTTTCATTGGGATTTACTGTTTTCCACAAACGAAGTGAATATGCAAGGTTTCCACCAACCTTTACTTTCTTCAACCGAAATTCGGTCCGAATTTTTGACCAATTGGTGCACGAAGCGCCTGCAGTTATGGCGGTAGATGTCACTGTACCCCCTTCCTCGGAGGTGTGGGCCCCTGCCCGTACCTCCTGCACTGTCCGAGGTCCTTTGTGCTTCTTCAACCCTATGGAATCCCTCACCTCTGAACACAAAATTCTACCATATGCGGGAGGGGTTCAAATTTTAGAAACTTTTTTCGAATTTTTGATGGTTAACCCTACCTCAACAGCTGTTCAGGTTCCTCGGTCGACCGTAATTGGCTCAGTCGTCCTTGTACAGGATTACTCGGCCCAAGCACCTTGTCTGGGGGAAATTCTATTTTTACGCCGGCACAAGTTCATCTGGAAGAATTTTCACGTGATTTGATCTATGCAGTCTACGAACGTATGGGTACGCCCCCTTTTGGTGAAGGATTGCCTTTTGATCCATATTTGAAACAACCGTTGCAAGACGATTACGAAATTGTTCTCCATTGCCCAGAAGAAGGTTCAAATGACGTTTGGATTCAGACGTTTTGTCAAAAGAGGGGGTAGGCCACCCCCTAGAAAAAGAACACATTGAAGTCATTAAAGAAAACACAAATTTAGCAAAAGCTTTAGCTGCCCCCCTGAACCGCCAAAATTTTCGAAAGAGGGGGTAGCCACCCCCTCATCAACTGAACTTGGTCATTTAAACCCATGTTTAATTCCTTCTGATCAGCAATCTCCCTTGCCAGAAAATTTAAAACGCCGTTTACCCCTAATATCTGTGGGTTTTTCCGATTTGGTGCAATATTGGGTCGAGTCGCTCTGTAGAGGTCAGGTGGAACCTGCTATCGGAAAGGACTGTCTGGACCACGGTGCAGGCGGCCCTCTCGACGGACCTCCCGGTGCGATTCCCCCGGAGGGGAGTCAAACTGGGAGGAACGATATTCCACCTGCCCTCTCCGGGGACCTGGCGGTAGAAGAAGAATCTGAACCTCCCGTTCAAGGATTTTGGGTGCCTGTAAAATTTTCTAGACCTTTTCACCCAGGCGAAACTGGATATACGTATTTAAACAGAGAGGAGCTACTAGCAGAGCGCATCACGACTGATTCGGACTCCGCAATGGTGGATTCCCCGAAGGGGGATACCACCATAGGATAACGTGGGGGGGGAATGGGGGGGTGCAGACCCCCCAGACCAACAAAAAACGGGTAGACCCCCTCAGCGAAAAGGAAAAAAGGGCAGACCCTCTCGTCCAGAAAGGAAAAAAGGGTAGATCCCTCAGCGATGTTTTACAAAAATATGTAATTTTTTAGTAAATTTTAGCGATTTTTTCAAAAACTTTCTTAAAAATCGCTAAAAATTGCCATTTTTACTAGTTTTTGGTCAAACACGTTAAAAATTCGCAATTTTTGCTAATTTAGGGGCAGGCCCCCTTCAAATTTTGGAATTTTTTAGTGGTAGACCCCTCGCCGAGGTCTGGGTAGAATCGCCAGAATCGGACCCCGTGTTAATGTATGGATACCACTCAGGATACACTGGTTGAATTAGTAAATTCACCAGCGTTTGAGGACGCCGAAAAACGCGCTCTCCTGAACCAAAAAATTCAGTTTACATTCAGATTGCTGTCTAACCCGTCGGAATCAACGTCGTTTACGCCTCATGATTTTAGCAGCTGGAGGTTGTGGAAAAACAGATATAGACTATCACTATATTGAAATTGAGCCGGGAAAACGCCCTATGAAATCACGGGCCTATAAAGTCAACCCTGCTCAAAAACAAATTATTGACGCAAAATTGGCAGCATGGCTCGAACAGGGACTCATACAGCCCTCTAGAAGCCCTTGGGCCTCCCCAATTATTTTAGTTGCGAAAAGGATTTGGATTGGCGCCTTTGTGTAGATTATCGAAAGTTAAATGCTATTACTAAAAAAAGATTGCTACCCTATCCTCTACATCCATGGGCTATTTGAATCAATTTTAGGCCATTCAATTTTCTCTAAATTAGATCTGGTTTCGGGTTTTCACCAAATTCCAATTTATCCTCCAGATTCCTCAACCTTCGGGCGCATCATAGACAGGATAATGGAAGGTTTCACAGTTCACATTTACGATGTTTTAATTACTAGTGCTACTGAAATTGATCATTTAGACAAACTTTTAGAGATTTTTCTACGTTGTTCTCGAGAGCGCCTTTCCTTGGACACGTACTCTCGGCGTCTGGGATTTCCACTGATCCGGAAAAAAATCGGGTGGTCAAAGATTTTCCTGTCCCTCAAAATGTTAAAGATATTCAAAGTTTTCTTGGTCTTGCAGGCTATTATAGACGTTTTGTTCCAAATTTTTCCAAAATTGCCCATTCTTTGAATTCCCTACTTAAAAAGACGCTGAATTTGTCTAAAGTGGTGCGTGTCAGCTGGCATTTGAAACTTTGAAAGAAAAACTTATTACTGCTCCGGTGCTAGTATATCCTAACTTTTCAAAACGGTTTACCCTAGCCACGGATGCCAGTTTTCAAGGCATTGTAGCCGTGCTCCAACAAGCGGATGATCAAGGAAAATTTCATCCGGTTGCATATGCTGCCAGGGCGCTGAATACCGCCGAAAAGACTTACCATAAGAATAAGGCGCTGGCCATATTTTTTTGGCATTTCCTATTTTCAACATTTCTGATTCTTTACGAATTTGACGTAATTACTGATCATAAAGCTTTAGAATACATGCTGGGTGACCAAGTGGTCCCTAAAACAGCTTTGGGCCGCATAGCCCGTTGGCGGTCATTTTTGCGATCTTTCCGATTTCGGTTTATTCAGCGCCCTGGCATCACAAATGGAGCTCCGGATGCCTTATCTCGTAATCCTCCTCTAGTGGCCGGCTCTTTTGCCGACCACCCTAAAATTCCCGAATTTTTGTTTGCAATTACGAATATAGAGGAGGAATACGAAGGGCCGGAGGACCCACTGGCATTCGAGGCCGGTATCGAAATTTGGAAACAAGCTTTACAATCTAATTTTTTACGGCTAATATGATGAATTTTCTCAAAACAAAGTTCCTCATAATCCCGTCGAACCTTATAATATTCGTAAAACTTCTTCCGATTATTATATTGAAAATGATATACTACGCCGGAAATTAAAATTTAGACGTCGTGATGCGCTTAAATTAATTGTGGTACCCAAAGATTGTCGCAAATACGTATTTGATGAATGCCATAATACCTTGTTTGGGGGTTGTCACAATGGGAAGGACCGAACTCAGGGTATGATTGCCAACAAATACTTTTGGGAAACTTTAACTCAAAATGTAAATAAATTTATTGATGCTTGTCAAGTGTGTGCAGCCTATAATCCCGGTCCTAAAAAACCACAGGCCTGGATGTGCTTTTTTACAGGCCCCTTTTTTTGTGTGGAGGCCCCTTTTGAGCGACTTTCAATGGATGTTATGCATGCCCCTACCACCCCTACAGGAAATTCTAAAGTTTTGGTTGTCGTTGATTCGCTAACGCTTTGGGGATGGGCCTTCCCCATGCAGAATGAACAGAACCATACCATTGCTAAAAATCTTGCTGAAAATATTTTTGCAGTTCATGGGGCCCCTAGAGAAATTCTCACGGATCGAGGCGCCCCCTTTTGTTCATCCCTCATGGAAGAATTGTGTAAACTTATGGGAACCAAAAACGTACGAACTACCGCCTACCACCCCCAGAACCAACGGGGCATGCGAACGCTTAAATGGTACTTTAAAAGGTTTACTACGAAAAGCCCTTTTAGGATTCGCTAGACAATGGGACGAATTAATCCCATGGGTTTTGTTCGTTTATCGTTCAACCCGTCATACCTCCACCGGAGAATCACCTTATTACCTTTTATTCGGACGGGATCCCAGGCTGTACTCTCAGAATTTTCTTACTCAAACTGATCCACTTACCCAAAATTTCACTCCGTCATACGTACAAGATTTACGTGAAAAACTACAATATTCTCGTCAAGTCTTAAAAGAATATACGCGGGAAATTCTCGAAAAACGCAAAAATACGTATGACGCAAAAACCAAAATTCTTGAATATAAACAAGAAATGTTGATTTGGAAGTACGTTTCCCAAGCAAATATTCCTAAGGGGGCCAGCAGAAAATATCTCCCTATGTTCGAGGGCCCTTTTCGAGTGGTTAAGGTTGTTTCTCCCACCAATGTAGAGATTTTGTCCCTCAATCGTGTTGATGCTACCCCGGAATTGATTCATGTCAACCGTTTAAAACCTTTTCAGGTGTAATTCTATGTCTAGGCCGATTAGTTTAGTCAAACTGTCATTTCTTTTTCAAATTTTAATGAATTATTTTCTTTCTTGTCAAAAGTTTTAGAATCATTCTCCAAGAATAAACATTAAAGACCATAAAATTTAGCAAAACGGATTCCACCTGGGACACCATGCCTTTCCCTCCTACACCAGGGTTTAGAGTACAACGAGGGGGCGCCCCATATGTGCGGGAATCCCAATCACTATTTGGTCTAGCGGTTGATGATCCAGATTTTTTGCAGCCTCCTCCACCAGTTCCAAATTCTCTCTCTACTGCTAAACAACGTGCACGCATGCAAAAAGTTGCCGCCCTTTTTGGACTTTTTCTCATTCCAGCTATTTTTGATCCTCCCCAAGACCTTTTTAATCGCGGCGCACGACCAATTTCTATCACACAACTTGCACTTGCTCCTCCACCGGGGCCGATTAGCGACACTGATATCAGTGATCTACAATTTCAGCGAGTCCACCCGCTCTTTATTCAGCGATTTCATCTTAGCACTATTGCTACACATTCCCGTGGTCGCTGTCTCCGTCCTTTATCAGCGCATTCTCACTAGGTAGTACAGGTATATTTATATTTTATGTCTGTATATGAATTTCATGTGTTATATTTGTATTTTAGGAATATCTCTGTTCGTGAAAATTTGGGCTTCAACCTTTGATCTGTATTCTCTAGCTTCCCATTTTTGCTTTAAAATTTGAGGTTAGTAATTCCTTTCTCCTTACAAATTTACTATTGGTTTTTACCTAATTATGGCAGCTGCTAGCTCAAGCTCCACAAATTCTGTGTTTGATCCTCGTCCGTGTACGTATGATTTTTCGTATGCAGGTGACCCTCCATACGTTTCTCTTCGGGGACGGGTCGCTCCTCCGGGTACTCAATTTCCCCCGGTAATAAATAAGGATCTCGGTTTACATTCTGCTCTTCCATTCAGAGGAGGTTTCCATACACCCCGGAATTTACATTTTAAAAATATCGCGCTTATGATTCTTACACCTGATACCGTTACTAGAGAAGAATGCACAAAATTTATTCGTTCAGCAGCCCAATTCGGCTTTTTTCTATTACCATCTTACTTTATCCCCCTACATGGTTGAGGGAGAGGGGCGCGGCTACCCTTTACCTTACATGTACAGAGGCTTCTTTATTTGTAAAGAATCCGTCGGAAATTGTTCTCCAACAATTCTCTTCTCAACAATTAGTACAAAAATTCCAGGACACTATCAAATGCATCTATCAAAAGATTTTGAGTACACAAACCTAGCAAGATTCCGCATACACTGGTGGGCTAGGTTTAGGCTTATAAATTTTCCACGGAATGCCACTGTATCGGTCCGAATCTTGCTGTCCAAGTTTTGCTGTTTTATAATTCCATGGAAAATCTCCGATGAAGCTGGAAACTGGCCAACCGTGCCCTGAACAATGAAGTTTCACACATTTAGTACACATAAAACATACTCGCCTTTAAATCGATTTACCGGAATCTAGTCAGTCAGTTTTAAGCGATAAAACATTCCACGGAAATTCTCCCATTTTGCTGGAAACCGGTTCTCTGGGTTTAGCTTCAAAATTTTCCACGGAATGTCACCAATAAATTTTTGCTACGTCTAATCTGCGGAATCTTGCTAGGTTTGTGTACTCAAAATCTTTTGACAGATGCAAAAGTAGCCCCGCCCTCCTCTCCGCCCTCCTCTCCGCCCTCCTCCCCGCCCTCGCTCCCTATAGACCTGAACTCTGTCCTCCTCGTTAATATCAATTTGTTTTTGTTTAGATTCTTGTTTCACAGTTGTGCCTGGTCTCTCAGATCACTTTGTTGGTAACTCGGATTTGGTGGGTTAAATTCTACTTGTATTTGAATTTTACTTGTATTTTAAATTATCATGTCAGATAATCCTGCTCGTACCTCTCATTGTTTTGGGTTCTCGGGAAATTTGTCGGGGTTTTATCATCCCCGACCAGTA
The DNA here is from genome assembly GCA_030248195.1 of Trissonchulus latispiculum. NCBI lineage: Eukaryota > Metazoa > Nematoda > Enoplea > Enoplida > Ironidae > Trissonchulus > Trissonchulus latispiculum. The sequence goes on from JASAND010027128.1 coordinate 106,068, forward strand.
CTCCCTCACCCTGGGTACCCCAATTTAGCCCCCCCCCTCCTGCTACTCCTACCACGCGGTCAAGTCAAAATTCTACTCAATATTCGGATTTTCTTTTAACGGTCGCCCCTCCTACTAGAAATTCCACTCCTTCATCCGAATTTTTGCCGGGTCGTTCTCTAAATTCTGAAACTTCAACCTCACGTTCTACAATAATGATTACGACTACCCAATCTACATCCAACAATACAGGCGATTTTGATTCACTTTTGCGTGATGCTCGTGCAGCTCGAAATTCTCCTGGAAGATTACCTTCGTATCTTTTTTCTTCATATGTTACTCTTTCTTCTGCACCTCAAAATCATTTTTATCAATCTATTCCGGACATGCTTACTTCCCCCGCCTCAAATTGGGAGGTTTCGGAGGCTGAAGGTCACCTCCAACCCCGTCACCCACGAATGTCTACTCGAATTACCCCCCCCCCCAGCCCCTCACCGTCCCTATCCACCGTCTGTTTCCCGAGAACCCCCTTCTTTAGATACCCCCTTATCTATTTCTGTGTCTGCTGATAATTTACCGGGCCCATCCACTACACGGGCTTTGAATACTTTTTAAAGTCATCTTTCTGCTTCGGTGGTTCAGGGAGGGTCTCAAAATTCTTGTTTGATTCCATTATTTCAAATTCCGTATGGCTATATGTTAGTTCCAGAATTTCCTCGTTACGCTCGCCCCGGTGTTTGTGATATGTGTGGCCAACCGGCCTTACGTACGTATCATCGCGGGGATATTTTCATGGCTACTCCACCAAATTTTCTTGACAAAACTCTTACGGGTCCCACTCTACCAAACACGTCGTCAAACTCTCAACTGTTTGCTAATTCTCTTATTTCTGATTTTTCATTTTGGCGTTGGAACCCCGAAAATAGATGTGTACGTCCGGCTTGGGGCACCACATTTTGAACACTATACGTATCAATGTTTTGTTTCGATACGATATAACAGTCACTAATCGTTACGTACGTATAAACGGTACCTTAATGTAATAATATATCAATATTTCATGTATGCATGTATTTGTTATTTTATTTTGTTGTTAGTTTTACATTTTACTCCTCCTTTGCAGAATTCACAGAACTTTTCCCCACCTTTTACGCCGGTGGTTGGCCCTATGCCTCCACCGGAAAGATTCCCTGCATATTACGTGAGTAGGCCTTTGCCGCCACCTCCAACCAGTGGCGGCACGTCTGGCCCCCCTATACGTGCACCACTAATTCCGTCGAATCCAAATATTGTAACTTTACATCAACCTGGACATGTAACTATTCCACTAGATTCACGTTTTACTCGTCCAGGCAATTGTCCATATTGTGGGCAACCAGCCCCTCATATGGTCCACAGGGGTAAATTTTCTATGACTTTTGCAGAAAGGACTTCTGCACAATCTTCTGAAACTACAAATTCACGTCAAATAGGCGACCCTCGGTCATCACGCCCAGCTTTTCTCTCCAATGTCTCATGGTGGCGCTGGGATTCGTTTTATCAATGCTTGCGCCCCCAAGGCTGGTGAGGCGACGTACCTAAATTTGGCTACGAATTTTATTTAACATTTTAAATTTGGATTTATTCATTAGATGTTTTATCTGCCAATTTACTACGTACTAATTGTTTGATGTCTAATGAAATTTTTCTTTTATGTTTAAGGTTCTGTCAGCATGTCACCAGTACGGGCCTCCTCGGCTACCCTGCCTCATTTGTGGTAGTTGTTTGTTTTGATTATTTTTGTTGCATTGTGTGAACGGTTGGGGATTTTTTGTGATTTTGTTTTCTAAAAATTATTGTGTTTTTCTGAAAATTTGATCATGAGTGGGGATTCTAGGCATACTGATGAGCCGGCGCCTCCCGCAGGAGACCCTCAGTCTCCCCTTCAGTCTCCCTTCCCAAAAACTGAAGCCGCAGAGGAAGTTTCTACAGTCGACATTTTCATGGAAACTTCCTCTGAAAGCCCGGACCAGTCTGCTTCGGGTGTCGACCCGACCCCTGGCTGTTCTACATGGGGTGAGGCGGGTATCAGTCTTGTTCAAAAATTGCCAGAACTGTTTCCACCTGAGACTGCCCGCAGATCGTCAGAGGACCCTGTTACGAACGCAAATTCTCCTCTGTCACAGGGCAGCCTCAGCAGCATTACGCAGAACTGGATCCTGAACTAGACCAGACGGAGGTCCTTTATCCCCACTACGGTGGAAACGCGGGATCTCCGGCGGGTCGGGTAGAAACAGTTCTGGCAATTTTTGAACAAAACTGATACCCGCCTCACCCCATGTAGAACAGCCAGGGGTCAGGTCGACCCCCGAAGCAGACTGGTCCGGGCTTCGCGTTCGAAGACTCGCTCTGGTCCGCCGCGCCCTGGCCTCGTGATCCAGATGGACGATCTGCCGGGTGCTGTTGTACACGGCTTGGCGCCGTCTCCGGAGCGTATTCGCATACCTCCTATGTCTCAATTCTCTCACCAACTGTTACCTCGCCAGTCTCGTTCTGCTAGCGCGGCTTCGGCCTTGGGCCAGGCCTCTGAGAGCTCGTCTGTTCCCTCGTGGGTGCGCACGGAATCGCCTCCAAGGCAGCAGAAAACTACTAAACTGTGAAAAACTGTGGTTTGCACGTCTTCTGGCGAACTTTCTGTGCCCCAGCCTGTCTATTCTGCTTCGGCACCAAGCAGGACGGCTAGTCAAGAGTCTCTTTTTCATAGACCACAGCAAGTCGCGTCATCTTTTAATATTTCTGGAGTTCCAGGCGGCTATCTTCTTGACCGTGGACCTTCGGTTCCTGCTGAAGTTACTCCACATTTGTCATCTCCACGCATCCCTTCTTTGTTTTCTGTTCGAGCAAAATTTCCTACCCCCAACACCTCAGACTCAACCCCCCCTTGTTCAGTATTTAGCTTCTTTGGCAACGCCCCCACCTCCCCGACCTCCGCTTCTCCCCACTCCAGTGTCACAGGTCTCAACTACGCCCTCTCGAGTGGAAGAGGCACCCCCCTTCCAGGAGGTTCTACTCAGTCCAGCGGCCCTATGCGTGCTGCACCTGCTTTTGACTTTTCCATGCAAACTTTTGGGGTGCAAGAAACTCTTCGTCGCTTGGTACAAGATTCTTTCTTTCAGCGTCTGCCTGATGTTGGCTTTCCGGCTCAGCTCGCTGCCCTCCAGAATTGGGGGTTGATTTACAAATTATTACGAACAAATTGGGGTTTCCACCCCCTTGGAAACCTTTAGCTTTCGTTCATGCTATCTCTCAAACGAAAGTTTTGGATGTTTCAAATCTACTCAAAGTCCTTTATCCTGAAACTTTAGAGGTGCCTACTCGGAGTCTGTCGGGACTGACCCAAATTCGGCAGAAAATTCGGCATCATCTTCTAGTCAGGTCCCTATTTCAGTACCTGCCGAACAAATTTTGGGGGTACAGGATCAACCTGGACCTTCTAGTCGACCTGATCCAATTGAGCCGCCGGCTCAGCCTCTAGTCCGTGAAGAACCACTGCGCGTCCTTCAACCTAGACAGCGGCTGCCTTCACTGCGTCTACCAATTCAAGTTACTCCATTTTCTTTGAACAATGCGCCAGCTCCACCGCAAGATCGACACATTGTCTGGCCAAGATCTCATTTTCTCCATCCTGACAAACTAGTTTTGAACACTGCTGGCCTTACGCCGGGTACCCCGAAGGCAGACTCTACGCCTACGGTTGTGGTAGACTACAAACCTGAGTACATCGCTGAACCACCGGCAGGACCTTTCAAAGTGACTCAAATTGCTCGCGCTCGGGGCTACACTCAAACTCCTGCAACAGATGCGACAATGCCCTCCAGAATACACAAGCGCTAACGAACACATACCATTATGTGTCCGTAAATTTACAGGTCCTCAACAGGTTGACCCTCCTTTCTGGCCTATGAATAAATCATTATGATCACGTCGTCCCTTTTCGAAATTACGCTGAACCATATTGGCAGATTGCCTATCTTCCAGATCTTCGCTCTAAAATTAACGGTTCAACTTTAAATCCTTATTTTATTGCGATTCACAATTTCTGGTATCGAGCTTTTACTCGTACAGATGTACTTTTGCTGTTTCGCGTGCTGTTTTTGATAGCTTCACAACACAGCTCAAAGAAGTTTTCCCTCAAATTAATATTGTAATTTCTGCAGAGGAAAAACAGTATTCTACACCGGACGGTGTTCCGTATTATTCTTTTGATTTGCAATTGTGCATCGCAACTATTGATTTTCTACCTATTTTTTGGGGCGACGTGCTTGAATTTGACTCTTTTCGCCTAGTGGGCCGCGGGCCCAATCTGTGGGCAGCTACAGCAGCGGCATCGGCACATATCTTCCCCTACCTGTACATCTATCCGGCTTACCTCATGGCCAAAAGTCCACCTAGCAAATTTATTGATCATATTGACCGTTTCTCTGATAATTTGGAAAATTTTGTTCAAAATTTGGTAGATTCTGTGTGGGCCCATCCTATGAATACTGTTGAAAACGCTCCTTTTTTTGAGCAAGTTTTTTATTTCAAAGGGCCTGGATGTATTGCTTCTAATATGTGACCGGTTCGGTCCGATCCAGAATTTGAATCGTCCGCCCTACCCTACATCAAATGGGGACAACACGAATTTGCTACATCGGAACAGCTTTATAATTTTTGTAAATTTGACGACTGGTTCGCGCTAGTCGGCTAGTCTAGGTTGCCCTTTTCAGGCCAAGTACACGGCCGAGGAGTTCGTAGGCCAATGGGTCTCTGCTGACTCGCCTTTGAGAACTTTGTGGCATGCGAAGTCTGGCAAAGGCCATCATATTCGCGTTCTAGTTATGCTAGACGTGGTTCGCGCGAAAGAGGCATCTGTGCCTGAATTTCGACGCTAGCATCGTGACACTGGTGTTGCCTATTTGGCCGAGGCTGTCTCCACGGACACCTTTTGGGCTTGTGGCATTGACGCCGCAGTCCTTCGGAATCTGTCTCCGAAAGAACGAAACCGGCAACTTCGCAACCCACCAAGCAAAAACTGCATGGGCAAAATTTGCATGATTATTCGCCGTGAACTTTTCCCTACCCTCCCCCCAAGAACTAAATGTCCGGGATTGTGATCGTCGTCTGCGGGAGGCAAAAATGTTGTTGGCTCGTCAGTAACTCTATGCGGCGGGGCGGGTGTGTCTATGTCTATGTTGGCCCGTATTGGTAAAAGGGTGGTGGTTTTGTGACTATTAAATTCGTTTTCACTTGCATGCTCAAATTTTTCACCCTAACTTCCTTTGTAGCACCGCTTATAGTCTTTCTAGTGCATTTCTTGATTTACTAATTTCGCTTACTCATTTTCATGATAAATTTGCGCTTTTCTATTATTTTTTATGATAAATTTTGCTTTACCTTTCCTATGAAAATTGAATAAATTTGATTGTCTTTTCTATCTATACTTATTCTCTAAACATAGAGAAATAATGAAAAACGCCTGCCTGCAGTCACTAAGGCGGAGCCTTAGTCCGAACAGGAGAGAGCCAACAGCGCCCATTGGCTCTCTCCTGTTCGGACTAAGGCTTCGGCCTTAGTGACTGCAGGCAGGCGTTTTTCATTATTTCTCTATGATTAATGCCTTGTATCCCTCGTGGATCCGCCTGCTGACCCCAGTTTACCTCATTTTCTTGATGTATATTCTCTAAACATTGAAATTTTGGTTTTTGACATACTACAAGGGTGGGTATTTTGTATGTCTCACATTTTACCATATAAATTTTTAACCATATAGGCAATAGTACTGGGGTATCAATAACACCGTGCCGCACCTCGGCGGGTCCGTGGTTGCTCGCCGCCTGCGCTTCCCCCGGAGGGGAGGTAACGGTGGGCGGTCAACCCCGGACCGGCATTCTTGATTCCTGAGTATTATTTTCCATTTTTTATGATTTGGCGTTTCCTGCGGTACCTTCGTTTCCCCCGGAGGGGAGATAACGGTTTCCGCCGGTTTCTGCCTACACTCTCTAAATTAATCGGGCCTTTCATATATTTGTACTGCGGGCTTTTGCCCATTTATGTTTGTTTGTCACTGTTAGGCTCTTATGCCTATATGCTTATTCCTATATCTATGCTGTATGTTATTCTCTTTTTTACTTATATTTTGTTTGTTCTGTATTTTACTTACTCTCCCCTTCCATCCCCCCTGTCCCCTCTGACGGCGAGTGTTCCCCTGTTTTGCTGTTATGTTTGTTTGGTATTGTATTCTCCCTGTTTGTGATACGGGTGGGCCCCTATGGATTCTATCTGGTGCTTGGACTGGCCTGGTTCGGCCTTTGGAAGGCTGGCGGTGTTGGTCTAGGTAGAGCGGGAGATTGATGCCGAGGGGCATCCGCCCAGAGGTCCAGAGGTACTGGTCCGGTGAATTGGTATGGGATTTTTCCCAAGGTGATTTGGAACCCAGAAATCTTTTCCCGCAGCCTAGAGCCACCAATGATTATTTTTGAACTTTTTAAGTCAATTTTGTGATATTGTTGTGAATCCGGTTGTGTGTCCTCCTACCTCGTCCGTCCTCCCTCCCCCTTTCCCCTCTTTTGCTAACTATTGTTTTGTTGTTTATTTTTCTATGTTTTCTACAGATTTAGCGTTAACCTTGTTTGGGTGGGGTCTATTTGGTCATTGTTTGGGGTTTCCTCGGTCATCGTTTGGGGTTTCCCCATTTTTCTAAAACGCATTTTATCTCTACTAGTAGCTACGGTACGTAGGTTAACGCAATTATACTACTAACCTATGTGCCTGGAGGCCGCGGCGAGGACGCGCGTTTCAAAAGAGGGGATAATCTGTAGAGTATTTCCTTGATTTCACTCTAAATTATTCAAAAGTGGGTGCTAACTTCAGGAAAAGTCAATCTAAATTGTACTTCTGTGTACGGTCCAAGGCCGGAGTTAGCTAATTCTCAAATTCTCCAAATTTGGGCGCAATTTACAGTCAGTCGTTATGCTGAATCTCTGGGAGTCACCGGCCTCTGTCTCTCTCAAATCTCATGTCAGGTTTGTGTCACCCTTGGGCAGTTTGGGCGAATAATTTGGTGTCTTCCCTTTTTGGCTTTTGAGTTTGTTTTCTCCATTTTTGAGTCCTGTATGTAAAAAGGTGCTTGTCCCAATTTTTATTTTGTCTGTTGCGAAGGAAATATTTTGTATTCTTGTGAAAGTTTCGTATGCTTTTGGATTTCTGTCCAGTTTTGTATTTTTCGTATAAAAGTAAATTTGTGACAATTAGTTAGGGCTGTGTCGTCTCTTTTTAAGTTGGTTAGCGAGTAAGTTGTAGGAGTACTCAGACATTGAAAACACGCATTTACGAACCTCTGCAATCTTTATTGAAAATCAATTATCTTTATTAGAATTTCCAAATTCTACAATGGCATGAAGTTTTCTTTGGTTGAAAAACAAATTTGAAAAGTTAAAATTCATCAAAAGAAGCCAATTTTTTAGGTTTTGAAAGATCAGTAGCTGTCAGAAACTATGTAGCCGTTTGGTAGAAAATCTGCCACGTCCCAAATACCAGCTAACTTCGTCAAGAATTGCGATAGTTGTTCAAGTGTTTCCATTTTCAAAATCTTTAATCTTCGCCGCTTTTCCAACTTTGACTGGCTTTTTTATTCGCGACTTAGTTCATGGAAAATATTTTAAATTGAATTTTCAGGTCCGCGTATGTTTCAGCTTTTATGTGATCAATGTGGTTTCACACAATTTGAAAGTAGATTTTTTCGAAAAACCACCTTTTGACACAAAATTGCGGCATAGCAAACGTGAGTAAGAATAGCATAATCATTAAGTTTAATCTGAGCTGAATCCAACGATATAAAGTTTTCTTGGCTACGACTTATATTGCGCTCGCAATGAATTTTAAACAATTTTCCTATTTCCGCCGATTCTTGACAAGTTGTGCTATGTCGCATTGATCTACTGCAACTAGTGTAAACTCGCCAAAAAGCAATTAAAAAGGGAAATTGTCTGACAATTCCTTGCGGTGGCAATTTTTTCATGTTTCGTAATCACAAAGACTTTATATTGTTGGATTCAGCGCAAATTAAACATTATGATTATGCTATTTTTATTAACCTTTTCGCATTCGCAAACTAACTAATTAACTAGATTCCATTGCCAAAATTTGGGGTCAGAGTAGTATTTTTGGAAAAAATCAGTTTTCAAATTTTGAAAAACCACATAGATCACATAAGAACTGCCGCATAGGCGGTCCTGAAAATCCAATTGAAAAATTTTTCCATGGAGTGAGTCGCGAGTAATCGCCGTGTAATTTGCTGTGTACCCCTTTATAGTTCTGCCTCACCATTAAAATTGTAAGTTCTTTACCGTAAATCAACATGCCTTTTACAGTTTATTAGAGAAGGATAGTTAGTTAGGTAGGGTTCTAATTTTTGACTAGGGTTGCACACAGCTCGCCTGCAGTTGATTCGCCTCTCCAATTGCCGGTAAATACCGGACAGTTAGCCGGTAGTTAATACTACGTCTAGTTTATTGTTTTATTTTAAAATATATTCAGTGTTTAGTGTTTAAGTGTTTCTAAAAAGCCATTGCGTGCAAACGGCGTGGACATCCACAAAATTTACAAAAATGTTAAATTCTAAAACTGCTTCCCAAAAACTTCCAGTGAAGCAAGAAATTTTTTAAACGTTTTGGGCAAAATCCATTCAGATCAGTTTTGCACATCCCTTGGCTAATGTTTCCTTTTCCCTTCTTCCTACTTTAAGACATAGGACTTATTCTTTGCACTGCCTGGGAAGTGCTTGATCGCTACTAGCCTTCACCCGCGTTAATCTATACGTGTCATACATGGGCAATGAACTTGGCTCTAGCCTGCACAGCCTTCGAGCTCACTGCGTGGGGAGGGTCAAATTTTTTACATTTTGCACAATATGTGTCGGCTACGGATTTTACGAAATTGTCGGAAAGATTTGCTAACTTTTACCGCCAAGTTTTGCTGAATCTCGCAAAAAACCAGAGTTGTACGCGGGCTCCGAGTACCCGTGGGGCGGGCCGGGGTGGGCCGAAATTTAGCACCCGCAGTCTTTTGTATATTATATATAGTCGTCACTGTCACGGTGGTTACACAAGTCCTCACTGTCATGAATCGTTCATTTGTGGTAACAGGTGAAAATGTAGGATCTGTCAGCAAAGGTAAAGACGATTGAAAATTGCATTAACCATGAAGTACCAAGCTATTAAGTCTTATCTGTATGGAATTTATCTGATAAGTTAAAGAAGCTAAAATATATTTAGCCCAAAGCAGAACTAACTTTTACAACCTGACAAAGTTAAGCTTAGCAGATTGTATATAATCTGACAGGTAGGAATTGGTCAGCACGCGATCAGACATGTCATGTCTTAACTCTGGAAGTTTAACAGAATTCTGTTATAATCACAGTTACCTCAACGACAATTTGTCTTCGTTTATTCATTATATTGAACAAGTAAAGTACATAACATCTGATTAGTACTTCAAAAAGCTGGAATCAGAATTGACCTCCGGTATTACCAAGGTTGTGCTTTAGATTCGATAGTATAGCTGATTCCACTTTAAAGTGAAATAATCTCGCTAGTTTGGTAATTCTATTGACTTGTCATTCCTGAGTCCAGCCTTTTTTCATAGTCATGCACAAGAAGGTCACTTCTTAATCTGAATCTGCGCACTGGTGGATATTTCAGGTTCCAAGACTACACTGCCCCCTGGACCAATGTCAGCTGAAGAGTTCCCACGAACTTCTCCGCTCGCCTCAGCTTTGGCAAACTTGGACCTATCACCAAAGCCTGCCAAGGCTTCTGAAAAAAGGATGCAAGGAGTGCAAGTACACAGGATTAGAAATAGTGGAATTGTGGCCACTGTTAGCTTAGTTGATTGGTGAATGAGGTTACCAGGGTTATAGCACGAGTGAATAATTGCATTATTATTGAAAAAAGCACTATTATTAAGAAGAAGTAAGCCAATAGAGGAAACTGCGAAAAGGTGCTCCGACCAGGATACAAGCATATTCCCCAATTTGAGGAGGAGGGAGTGCCAAGCCAGGCTATGGTTGCCATGTGTGACTCAAGAAAACAGCTGAAATTGATTTGTCAGGTGATCTGGGAAAGCTCATAGACATTGTGTTCAGTGTAGCAAATACCGGCACAAAACACCTGTAGGTTCTGTAGTGTCTAATATTTAGTTTCTTGTTATGTGTGGTGTGGTAATGTTTAATGAAATCCTGTCAGAGAATTTAATCATAAACTAGAAAAGTTAGGCTTTTGAGTAAGTCTTCGCTGAATGAATGAAGCGAAACGAGCAAAACATCCACAGTGCAGGATGATCAAATCACACCATGTTACGAAAAATTGGCCGACTGCGCCATCTTCCAGCCAGCGACAGAACCAATATTAGTGATGAAGCGGTTAGGACTGGCGTCTTCAGTGATCATTTTTGATTTTCCTGGGGACTGACTGCTGACACCGAATAACTGTCTTTGCAATTGCCCGAGGCATTTACCGTGAGGCGATTTCCCCATCACAAGTAACGTGATCAGCTCACAGCGCTGCGCACAACCAAAGCGGCCAACTTCCCGTTAGCGCTCAGAGAATTGAATGTAGTGTAGCGCTGCTGCACGGAGTCAAGCACTGTGCACCTCAGAAAACCAGGACCTGGGGGACAGAAAAGAAGTGGGAACTTCAGCTTTTTACTCAACATTGAAAGTAAAGAATTTTCCCGCACGGGGATAGAAACAGGGTTGCCACGGGCCATCCTTCTCAATCTTCCCTAAGCCTGCTTCCATTACATCTCCCCCGGGTGTCCAAGACCTGTCCATCGACTGTCCACTCAATTTAGAGAGAAAATTCTGCTCAATCTGAAAGCGAATTCTACGCGGCCATTCTGAGCCCAAGGGGTCCGTGCTCCGCCGACGCACGTTCAACAAACCTGTTTATGATCCAACCACCCAGATGCAACTACCGAGGTAAGCAGTCAAGAAGTAACCACGCTTCATCGTGGCGATCTAATGTAACGCTTCTATTAAGGGCTGCTGGGAAGAGAATACCGAGGACAGGGCAAGTCCAAGACGGGAGGCATCAGGCACGGTGCATTTCTGAAGCCAGTAATACCGAGCTTTTTACTGCTTTCAGCTTTTTACTCAGGATTGAAAGTAAAGAATTGACCCGGTGTGGATCGAACCAGGGTCCTTCCGAACTGCACTCAGACCTGCTAACAACTACACCACCGAACCATCAGCTAACAAAGTACAATTTAAGAAATATTTCAGAAACAGACAGCTTTGACTAAGTTGTGCCACAGAAAGAAACCCTTCAACGTGACTACACCAAGACCAAGAGTACACAATCATTGAGGGTGCGACAAGCCTCGTACTGAATAGTTATGCGGTTGGGAATATGATTTAGTCCACAGTTGCTCATTGCTTACAGCTCAGTGCGGGAATTGTAATTGTTGATTAAGTATATAGAGCGATTAGAAATTCAGCGCAATTAAGATCAACATGTACATTCTAAGCTTTAGCATGATACAAAGATATTTATTGAACTGGAAGCACTGAATAAATTTATCAAAGTTGTCGGCAAATACCGAATCATCACCATAGGTTAGCATGGCAGGTATGGCGGTGTCCAAAGCCCCCCTTCCAGCCCGGACAAGGTACAAGCTCTGCCCTACCGCCGTCAGGGGCAAGGGATAAGGAAAAATTGGGCAAGGAGTAAGTAGAAACACCAGAAGAAAATATTTTTTCGCATCGAAAGACCTACAAGTGTCCGGCTTCGAAGGAATTTTTTACTGAAATTTCTTAATTTTTCCAAAAAATCTATCGAAATTTTGAAATTTTTTCTAAAACTTGAGACTTTTTCAAACATTGTGAATTCACATTACCATTAGCATTAGTTTATACTTATGGTACAAGCCCCCCTTAGAATTCTCTTAGGGCCCCTATGTAAATGTATGATCAGCACTAAAAATGAATATAGGCTAAAAGAATACATCCTTCTTACCTAAAACTGCATAAAAACCAGGGCCTCTTTTTGCAATCCGACAGTCTGTTAAGCACACTGCTACGAGAATAGTTGCCAGCAAATACAGACACTTCATAACAGGTGATGGTTCGGAAAAGATCGCTCAACTACAACAAGTGTTTCGAAAATTACTATCCAATCAGGGTTCAGAGACGACACAGAAATGTAACACTGACGGTGTACTGTGAAATGCACACGCTTTTATCCAGAATTGCAGTTCCGTGATCCGCAAACTGTTTTCGCCTACGTTGTTTTGCAAAGACAGGAAAAAATTGTTTTCAACCACTCTCTGCATCCAAAGACGATCAAAAGTTATGGAGCCCCTCAAGTCATTTCAGCCCAGTAAAACCTAAATGTTACGTTAAATGTTAAAATGTTAGGAATAACAATGTAGACTTAGTGCTGCGGTTTTAATTTTATTAACAGATAGTAAGAATGTGGCAAATGTCAACTTCAAGACTGGTCTTTTTAATGATCGAATTGGTCCTGAATATAACTTCTAAATTAAAAACACAAGTGTTCATAGTAGCTATATCCATTGTATTTTTAAGTTAAATTCAAGGGGGAAGGGTCCAGTTTTGGTTGCTTTTTCCACTTTCTCCGATGTCACTGACTTTAAATGTTTAATTGTCTGAACTGTTTGTTTCAACAAGCTTTGACAATTAAAGCTGGAAGTCTAATGGTTGTTGCGTAATTTCGCTCCAAAGTAGAGATCTGTGTGTGTTAAACATGGGAACTGGCAAAAGTTGTAACTTTTTCTCGTGCGCCAAAGAAATTACACAAATATCAAAATGTATCCGCCCTGTACCATAGTTCCATTTTTGAAGAAGCTTGAATTTCTTTATTTACTGTCTGTTGAAATTGATACCAAATTGTATTATGTAATTCTGATCTATATGTTCTTCGTGGCGTTTCATAACTAAGAGTAGATGATTGGCCTTTTCTGAAAGAATGCATTGCAAGAAAATGGCTGTCCTGCTAAAGTAATAAGGGAAAGAATGGCTGCTCGAAGAACCAGACCGAGGCCAGAGGAGAAAGCAGAGAAACTAACAGTTACGCTGGCAGAAGCAGGTCCAGAAGCACCGACAAACTGCAGAGAATGTGTAGCTCCTATGGTGTAAAGCTAGTGTTCACAAAGACACATTGAAATCACGAGTCTGCAAGCAAGTGCCAAAAGTAACTGAGATTAAGGATCGTGTATACGAAGTGCCTTGCAATGACTGCGGAAAGGTCTACATTGGCCAAACGGGCAGACCGAGTCGTAGATTTGACTGGATGATGGAGTAATAAGTACTGAAGATAGTCCATTATATAATAAGTACTGGAAATGTCTTCGTAAGAAATTACTGGTGTCTCCAGTAGTTTCTACTAAACATTTTAGTAGCACTTACTGGATTTGGGTTGTCTAACATCCTGGATTTTCCTGTAAATTCTACTGGTTTCTCCAGTAACATCTACTGGGTTCCTGAAATGCCTCGAGCACCAGAAATACTGGATTTTCAATATTTTCTACTGGTTTTGAACTGAACTACAGTAGTTGATTGTTACTGGTAATATCAACTGGACTCCTAAATTACTCTGGACACGAATTGGCCCTTCCAATTGTGTTTAAAGCAAACTAGACTCCATTTGCCTCCTTATGCAATCCGACAGCAAGAAATGTTGGATTCAGTTAGTTAACTTTATATATCTAGAAGAATTTGGCAATTTCACTGACTTAATTTCTATGAATTTTTGAGATGGTGATTCCTTTTGGAGACATCATTTTGAACCGTTAATACTCATTTATTACTTAGAGCTAAGAAGTCATTTTTATATCAATATGCAGCTTAACATGTTCTCGTTTTAATGAATACAACGGAAATAATTTTAGCACTTGCAAATTTTTTCAATAGATTTTTGCTGAAGTGCAATTTTTCATATTTTTTGCAGACTGAAATGAATTTTTCTTGGGTTCTCGTTTGTATCATTCGATACCACTATGACATAGCTGGGTACCTTTTTCAGATATTCTGAAAACGCTCTTTGTTATTGAGAAATTAGCTACAAGGTAAGCGAGACCTGGATTTTGAATACTTTTTCCAACTTTGACAAGCGACCGCGTTAGCTAGAAAGCGGAATCGGGGCAACCAAAAAAGGGTCCCGGTGTGGAATATTTCCTAGGATTTCATTTATGTTATTGAAAGGGAGTGCTAACTTCGTGAAAATTTAATCTAAATCATATCATCATCAGTGAAGACCAAATTTAATTTTATTAATACTAGTCCACATTAATCTTTCTTTTGTTTGTAGCTCTTTAATTACCTGATTTTCTTGATGTAAATGCTGTTAATATCTCTACAGAGATCAGCACAGATATTCTGTGGATAGCACAGTCAGAGAGCTTTTGATAAAACCTTCTCTGGCAATGTTGCAGCACAGATAGAGCCGAGCTGGCTGTCCTCTTCCTGGACAACCAGGCAGGAGCTCCAGGGGGCGCAGCCCCGAGAGGGGTGGTCCCTGTGCTCCGAAAAGCCATTGGCATGTATCACAGCGAATTACTCCTGAAAGCTCCTTCCCAAGGCAGGGTTTTGGCCACTGCTCAACCTGGTACTGATCAAGGCCACTTCCTCTCAACTGGGAAAGGGCTGCGATTAAGAGATTACTACTTCATCCATAGCGCCCGTCTCAACTGCCTGCCCATTAATGCATTTAAGCCGGCGAAGCAGTGTAGACGGTGCCCTGCTCGGCTCGAATCCCTGGGTCATATCCTAAACTCCTGCCTGCACTACAATGGCACTCTCTATACTAAACGCCATGATGATGTACTGAATCTGGTTGTCGATGCCATTCCAAAGGCAAACCGTACCATACGCCTGAACAAGCAGCTGCCTTCGGTGAAAAGTCAAGCACGCCCGGACTTGGTGATCGAAGATAATGAAACGAACTCAGTATTTCTCTTGGATGTTTCCATCGTCGATAGCAGCTACGCCAATGCATTTGTCTTTTCCAGAAACCGCAAAGTGGATAAGTACAAGAATGAAGCCAACGAAATTAGAAAACAAGGAAAAACTGTTTTCCTTGATGCAATTCTTGTTGGCTCACTTGGCATATGGGATTCTGCGAACGACTCTGCACTACTGTTGACTGGTGTCAAAAGAAATGCCTTAAAACCATTGCGCCAAAAATGCATTTCCGCTGCCATCAGAGGGTCGACAGAAGTCTGGTACCAGCACATCATTGGACCCCTTAAATCGACGTCACATCCAAAGACGAGGCCACTGGCCAAACCTAGGGCCTACAACTACCGACCTGGCTGGCAAGCTGCCCCAACCTACCCAAATCACATAAAAACCGGTGGCGGAAGGCAATCAGCCAACCGCTCAAGCCAAACAGAAACTCTCCGGATTGAAGCGGACAGAAACGGCAGAAAAGTCTTCTTTGGTCGTCAAACGCCTGCACCAAGCCCTGCCAACACCCTCCATATACCTTGCCTGTTGCCAGAAATGGAAGCCTACCGCCATCAAAGTGCCAAGCACACTAGTTATCGCAACAGTGCTTCTGCAGTTCATGGTCTCAGAAACAAAACCCAGGACATCGAATCCCTCTTTAAACTCATCCGAGACCTAAAGCATCATCCAAATCCTCAGCTGGGTGGAACAGCAGCTTCCGATCATGATGACTGCTATGGGCTCCAACTAAGGGACAAGATGCATCTACCGAACCAGTCAATCCACAATCGAACTAAATGGACTAATCGAACTAACAAGAAACATCCACCAAATTAAATTCTTTACTCTGTTTATCACTTTGTATATGCATATGTATACCCATTGACTTTTGACACTGGCGCCTGTCAGCTATGCTTACATGCCGTGGGGAAAGGCAACCCCGTTGTGATTTTGTAATTGCCTGTATGTAGTATTAGGGTTTATATGTTGAAATAAATAATCAGTAATGGGGAGGTGGAGGCTATGGATATCCTCGGAGATGCTCAGGCGATTAAGCGAATCCCGCCCACTATCCCCTTGGAGGAAACGGTGACATTGGAGGGCTACTCTACGGCCGAGGAGGAAGAGGAGCCCCTGAAATAGGATCGGAACTGTGGCCAAGGACCCATTCGGCTCTCTCCCAAACGGCGGCCAAATGCCCGGATTGGGACAACCTGATGCGGATGAAGAGCCAGCATGACCGAAATCACTTGGGGAAGAAGATCATTCCGTTCTTCACGAAGAGATACCCTTTCAGCAATCACCATGGGACAGGATTTAAAGAATAAAACAAATGAACACCATTTAGTCTTGCGCAAGGCGCGCCTTATGGACAAAAATGTGGCGGCAAATATGATCCTAAATGTGAGGAACCCTGGGGAAGCCAAGGTCCTCGAGGAACAGGTTTATGGTAGGGCGGAACAGATTCGGGCTTGGGAGGAACAAGAGAAGTTCGACGCAATGTGGGAGGGGGTGAAGGCTAAGTTTAGCCAGAACTCGGATGCGAGGGCAGCACTTTTGGCCACGGATGGCTGTCGTCTTGTGGAGACGAACCCTTCGGATCAGGTGTGGATCATCAAAACAAATATTTTGTCTTGTTTTTAAAAACATATGGGGGCATATTATGTGTGAAAATGAGCGAAATCCGTGACTATCGATTTTTGACCAAAGTGACCCTGCCTTAATCCAATTTACGAAAAGGCCCATTCAGATGCTTACGTCTCACAGCAACATATATTCAAGTTTCATTCCAACAACGTACATTCATCAGAGCAATATCTAAAACAGAAGCAGAGAATAAAAAATCACCATAATATGGTCTAGAGCTATGGTCAACAAAATACTGATGCGTCAGTGTTATTTTTAAGAACTGCAAGTCAATTTTTGCTGACGAAAATCCCAGACTTTGGGAAGGTTATATGTTTAAGCAGTCATCCGTAGTAACATTCCAAATTTGATACTTTATGTGTCTTTGATTCTCAGCATCCTTAAATATTCGTTACATATAATTAAATGAAAACTATTGTTTGCGAGCGAAAGAAGTATAAACGTCCATTACTGAACAACGAAATATTACCAGTTGGCATTTGAAAAAACATCGCGAATTCGAACTATATTGACTGAGGAAGCAGACGATGGACAGAAGTCCGACCGAACCATCCCTCAAACAAAGTCCGAACCATCCCCCAAACTATTTAAAACAGTACTGTAGTCATCAAAACATAATAGTATTGAAGACACAAAATAACTTTACAGTAAATTAATACGGTGGCAACCGTCTGTAAAGAAATGAAAGGTCTGTAATACAATCTCATTTGTCTGAACGATGTTATAGGTTCTCATCCGTGATTCCTTACATTAGTAGACACAATACTGGTCCTTGATCTACTACACGTTATTGCAGTTTTAAATGACTGCCGAAATACCTCATTGCATTCAACGAGACAATACAGCCACTTTAAGAGGTCCGCATAATACCGTAATCACGAACACTGCCTGAATTGGACATGTACCTGTTGGGAACAGTTGCATACTTGCATACATTGGTCAGCCCCTCTATTTCTAGTCTTTCTACCGAAAATAAGCAATGAAACCGGAAAGCTGGAAATGCTGCAAAATTGTAAGATAACTTACTCTGTAGAACTACGGAGTATTTTTAGCCAACTTCTCATATTTCTAGAATTGCAAATGTTTGGAAAATATGTTTTTGAGATGACACACCCGCAATAATAGTTAATGAAGATCAAGATCAAAGCTTAGTCGATGGACTGGTCAATACTTACACCGATAACATTGAGGGTGTAGTGGTTTTACAAGGGGTTTTATCCATCAAGCCTAACAAGACGAAACTGCAGTGGTATCAGCGCCGGAGTTCCCCTTATTCCCCCATGAGCGCCGGAGTTCCCCTTTTCAGCGCCGGAGCTCCCCTTATCAGCGCCGGAGTGGCAGAACTAGTCGCAGACAACCTGTAGTTCTGCCATTCGTCATAACAGAACTACAGGTTGTCGAAGCCACCTTTACCTATAAAAATACGAGATATGTACCTCAACAAAGCAGGTTAAGTTCACAAATACTATCAAAAACTTATCAACAATAATTAGCATTCCCTTTTCACAACGCAAAGATTTATTTTTAATAATGGTTGCAAAGCTTAACAGCGGGATATGGAGAATGTGGATATGTAGGCAGTCTACAGGTCTTCCTTGGCAGTATTTACCGGATATACTTTGGTAGAATGGATTACAGGTTAGACCAGTATTCAAAAAATGGAACCTGTAGTTTTCACTGGTTTACAGGTTTGCTCTACAGGAAAGTACTCGATACGCTGATAACGCAAACTGCGTATATAAGGGCGACAGTGGTCATAATTTTTGAAGACTGAAATTTTCTGAATATTTTCAAATTTTCAATCTTCCAACACCCCGTGGGTGATTTTTTGTAACGGCCGCTCTTGTCGAAAATACATTGGAAGCGGCCGACCCCCAGCACCTGCTCCCCTTTTTGATTAACAGGTCGCTCCAGTAAAATTTACAGGTTTTTTCTTGTAAAAACTACAGGTTTGGTATCTGATTTACGATTGTCAAAAAGTCGAACAAAACTACAGGTTTCTTTAGTATTTTCTACAGGAAACTCCTGTAATAAAAACTACAGGTTTCATTAGTATTTTCTACAGGCAATTCCTGTAATTTTTACTATTCGAGAAGCCGGTAAAAATACAAAAGTTACTTTTGTGGAAAATACAGGAAGCTCCGCTAGTGACTGACCGCACAGGAGCACTTTTGTAGAAAACTACAAGAATTCCTGTAGTTTCTACAGGAGTCTTTTTAAGAGTGTGATTAGTCATGTGGCCTTGTAACTGAATTAATTAATTAGTTTTGCAAGCAATTATATACATTTTCCTGCCATACTTTTTCGATTCGCCCCACTTCCGTTGGTTCTAAACTGGTTAGGAGTCGTGTCAACTCGGAATTTGTTTTGAAACTTTGACTGGGGATATAGCTGACACCGAATAATTGTCTTTACAATTACCCGAAGCGTGGAACAAGGCTAGAGATTTGTCCATCACCGGCTATATAATGAACGCAACGCACCTCGGCAGCTCCACCCGAAGGCAGCCGCCCCTTAAGTCTCCATAAATTGTGGACAAGGGGAGGGGGTTGGGATAAACTAGAATTGGCACCGGTTGGCGCCAGAGAGCACACGCAAAAGTGTGGTTCTGGTCCTGCTGGACCACCATGTGGGCAGTCCACGTTAAACATGTGCAGGAGGGGAAGTTTTGGAGGAGGAGGGTGACCTGGCGACCGAAGGCCAAAAAACTTGCCCAAAAAACCGGAAAAATCCGGATTCTGGGGGGGGGTGAGGGACCCCCCCTCTGGGGGGAGGGGTGACGTCCAGGTCTGGGGGGTGAAACCCCCTCTCCCCAACCCCCCCAAGCACATGTACGGTCCACGTGGCAACAAAACAGAACGTGTAAACAATATATAACACGGGCTTGGACTTAAAATAGGTTCAAATTTAAGTTTTCTTTATTCTGCGAAGCTTGAGTGGTATGAAAGGAATGTTGGGTTGTTATTGTTTTGTTGTTGTTTGCTGTTGATTTGTTGTGGTAAAGCGGGCGTTGAATTCCTTGAACGCTGAGTGCCACTATAAGGAAAAAGAAGCAGGCTGCAGAACCGGTACATCATCAGTATTTGAACCTTATTAAATCCTCAACCAACAGTGGTTTGATGTTGACATTTTTTATGAAGTTAATAATAATAAATTAATAATAAGTTAATAACTGCAGAGGGGCCGTCATTGTGCAGACCACGTGCTTATAGCGTGACCGTGACCACCACAAGCTGTATGGCTGAAAATGTAACGTCAAATCAAGGCACTAACTGGAGCTAAACGAAACCGGCGCAATTCAAGTTGCCCCCTATGGTGGTAGTTGTCGCATTTGTTTAAAATTAGATTCTACAAAACCACGTAAACTTAGCCAACGTAGTCCAAGCTGTTGTGAAATGTATGTACATATATATGACAGAAGTGCAGCTGAATGTTGGACCTTGGTACAGTTGGCTGGCTTAGCTGAATAAGCAATAAGTGATGTCGAAGAGCAACTAACTAAATGAAGAAATCAGAATGGTAGGCGTCGTTCGATTACATTTCGTCAATACTGTACCGAAGACTATGAAATAGGGATAAATTTTTACTGTAGTTTAACGTTAAAGCTATTTGCATCCGTAAATCGATCATATATCTTAGAGATCGATATTGAAAATGGTCAGCCTGGTCTACTTTAGCATAGGTATAATCGAAATTTTGTTTTTATAAATTTAAGAATATAATTGTAGTTTTAACTTATCTACTCTTTGCACCACTACTCTTCACTGGTGTTGATTCAAATTTCCTGCCATTCTGTCTGAGCATTTGATCTAAGTTTCAGTTTTGAGTAGTCGTTTTAGGTTTGTGTTGTCAGTTTTAATTCTCTGAGAATGTGTAAATTACTCGCGTGGAATTAGCGAGGTGTGTGAGGAGAGGACACAATATCTTTATGTTTTAGAAATACTTTGACAACAGTTTATTTCCTGTATATACCTGATTTTTTCGACAACCTTTGAATATTCCATTTTCGCTAAATTTGGAAAAATGAATTTATCTGGCGACAACATTACGTTCCCTGAAAAGAAAATTATTTCTGAAATTATTGTCTATATGCTGCAAATACCCATGGCTTTGTCTACTGTTTGTATATGTCTGCTGGGTGTTTTAGCCATTATCAGAAATAAGTCACTGCCCTATGAAAAAGGAATGTTGATATTTGCAGGTGGGTTTGTGCTGCTGTTTGTTCTATTGCGCTGTGCTGGCAGCCAAGCTACCAAGCATTTTGTGAAGCAATTTTGTCATTTTTGTGAGTTGCCTTATGGTACTTCTAGGAATCCCTTAAAATTGACTTTATACAATATGTCGCGAACCGAGGTTTGAAATTAAACTCTAAGTTGAAAGGCAGTCCGTATACGAAAATGATTCACTTATGTAGTCTCACACAATGCTCTGCAATTCTTATTTCTATACTACAACAGTATATAATTTTACTATCTTAATTTCATTAATGCTTGTCCAAATTTATCTTTCTTTAGTGGTTTTTTTAAATTTGCCTATACCAATACCAATTTTACCACCATCAAATATCTAAAGAAGGCAAAAATTCGTCTATCCTTTAATGTCCGTCAAAACTTTTGAATTTTTCGGATCTATTATTAATTATTATTAACTATTAATTATTAATTCATGCACTATTAATTAATGGTTTAAAATATTTACGCATGTGTCCCACCCTGCTCTGGGTACAATGATAATTTACTCATCTGTCCGGACACAATGCGATAACTGTAAGAATTTATCTATCCGTCTACGCACATGCATAATTTATCTGTCTGTGCGGACATTTTCAGAAGTGTCCAATTTACTTTAATTTACTTTCTGCCCGTAAGTATATAAGAACAAGTGTAAACCACTAGAGGGTTCTGCGTAACGGGGTTCCGACCACAATACGCGAACGTTCCCCCGTGTGGTGTGAGAGGGTCGACATGCATACTCTCCCCCCCCCCCTTGGTGGTAAGGTGCAATTCTAAACAAACCCCGCTTGGTGAATGCGGGGGTAGCCAACAGCCAATCAGATTGCAGAGACCCACTCCTCGTTTGGTGGTGGGAGAGGGAAAGGATTGCCCTAGCTTCAGTTGATTTCCAATATCTAGGTCCTCTTCTGGGGGAGGCTTGCTGAAAGGGGTCCACGATTGGTGGGGATTAGTCAAAAGAGGTTCCATTTGGGAGGAGTCGCCAACAATATGATTTAACCAATTTAGCTTGCCTTGGGACCTCTTTTAGTGCCCCCCTACGGGGATCCTTTTTGGCAACCCCCTTCTACCAAACTGGGACTTGTTTTGGCTACCCCCTCCCCCAATTAGTGGGGATGCAATAAACGGGAATAAACGTCCTCCCTCAACCAACTTTTTGTCACGTTTGTAAGAAAATAAAACTGCAATAATGGTCCAGAACAATTTTTCGTATGAGTAAACCTATTTGGCACAAAAGGCCAAGTTGGCCCGGTGAACGGACTCGGGCTCAGCAGCTGACTTAGCCTAAATGGTTCATCGGAGAAAACGTTTTTTCACCGGCCCAGTTGTGCGACCGGGGGGAGATCGCTCCACTGCACGGGAACAAACAACCCTAGATACAACCGGTAATGGAAGGTCAGCAGTTCGTTGCACGTGCACCTCGTGGGTGCCGTGATATCCCTCGCCTACCATTGTTGTCGGCTGGTGTAGTGCCCACGGACACCATATCCAACCAAAGGTGATCTACGAAAAATCCGTCGGCGAGGTGATCAAACGCAAAAATGGCTCCGGGATTTCCATCAGACTGGATCATTCAAACTCTCTTCAAGCAATGCGTAACGAACGAAGACCTTTTCCAGTAAAAGGTGGTTCTGTAGCGCTTCTAGCAGGGCTGGTGGACCAAGAGGAAACCGACGACCAGCCCAAGACGGGAGGCGTCACTCACCCTCGTACCCACGAAACCGGAGGACCTAGAAGAGAGAAGGGAAGAGGGGTCTTCAGCTTTTCACTCACCATTGAAAGTTAAGAATTAGTCCCGACGGTGATCGAACTACGGCCCCTCTACTCCGGAGACACATGCTATCCAACTACACCACGGGACCATCAGCTGAACTCCCATATCAAGCTTCTATCAATCTTTCCTGTCCACCTGCTTCCCTTACAACTCTGTTGATCCGGTCCATTCATATATGGGGTCAAGCCAGGTTTAGCCGAAGATGAATGAACGAAGATTTCCAAACAAAAGGTGGTTCTGCAGCGCTTCTAGCAGGGCCGGTGGACCAAGAGGAAACTGATGACAAGCCGAAGCCGGGAGGCGTCAGGCAACCCTATAGCCATACGAAACCAGGACTTACACATGAGAGAGAAGGGAAGAGAGAGGATCAGCTTTTCGTTCAGGTTTAGAAAGTTGGCTCAGCTGGCGCTTACAACTCAGACGTGTGTACCACTACACTCAACGGGCCATCAGCTGAACTTTCATATCAGGCTCATCAGTCTTTCTTTTCTTTCCTTTTGCCTGCTTCCCTTACAGTTTAACCATTTTCTCGTCATCGACTTCTTCTTAGGGATGGGTCAAAAACTGTGCTTTTTCAGGATAGCCATGGCCGCTCATTATTATTTGTTCTACAATAATGGTGCTTACTATAAGTACGAGTAAAAAATGTGTGTATAAACTTTGACCGTTTATAGCAGATTGAGAACAATGGAGTAAATGGACAACGCAGAAATGAGCCCAGTTCTCGGAATTCGCCAATATCTTCAGCTAGACTGGAAACCGGAATCCGTGAATTTCGGGAATTGGTTGCGTTTTCAGACATTGGTGCTATTACAAGATTTGTTCAGCTCATCAAGAGCTTTCCGAATGATACCCATATTGTGGGGGTATTGGAGAAAGTTTTTTTAAATTCCGGAAAATCCGGTTTTCTTGATTCTGGGAATTGTGTGATTTTCGGCAGTTCATTCTATTACAAACGTTGTTCCAGCTCGATAGAGCTTTCGAACGATACCCATCTTGTGGGTATTGGAAGAGCACTTTAAAAATCCGAAAATTTTTGAAAACCCGGAATTCGGAAATTGGGTGCATTTCGTGAAAAATGTCCAGGAGCAAAAATATGCAGCGGGACCAGCTCTATTCGATCGTGAAAAACAAAATTTTGACTGCGATAAAAATTTGGCGAAAAACTAGACATTTTAAGATTTTCCGTGAATGAAACTTCCCATGAATTCCGGATTTTCCCGAATTTTCTCGAAATCTCCCGGGTTTCTGAGGATTCTAAAAACATATACATTGTTGGG
>JASAND010027129.1:0-11344 GCA_030248195.1 Trissonchulus latispiculum
CTCATTTGTTAAAATCTGATGCTAAGGTGATTGGCCGTGAGGCTCTTCGAACTGGTGCTAATGTTGTGAAAAAAATTGCAAAAGGGGAAGCTCCGCTTCACTCTTTGGAGAGTAGAGACAAACAGGCAGAAGCCAGACTGCTGCATAAAACAATCAATCAAGCTGAGAAATTGATTGGTAAAAGGCAGTCATCCGGAAAAGGTATAAAAGGAAACAAAAAGCGAAAACGAAGAAGTCGCGACATATTTATTCCTGGCACTCATATACGAAAGATCCTATCCCTGTATCTCAACACAACGTGACCTGTTTAAGCTACCAGGTACTCCAACCAGTCAGGAGAAGAGCAGCTATGTACCCAACTATCCCTTGGCAAACATTACAGATGATGACCCAATTGCATTTGATATTAAGCCATCACCTCACTATACTGATTTGTCTATACGAGCCTCTATACTACTGCTAAAATTGTAATACAAAGCGGTAATACGTTCGCTAATGATGTAAAAGTAGCTCCGGTGAATATATTGATGCATGCCTAAATTTCAAAAGTAGATGTGCATGTGTGCAACCGTATGATCACACAGAGCACTGGAACTCATCCATGGAAGGCAGCTTTTGAAACTCTACTAAACTCTGGGAGCGATGCAAAAGGAAGTCAGCTAACTTCGATTCTTTACTACAAGGATACGGAGATAGAAGATGTTAATGCAGCAGCATCTTCGAGTAATACTGGACTTGCGAAGCGCTGGGTGCACACAGCTGGAAGTAGAATATTTGAGTTGTATGGACCTCTTCATGTGACCTGTTCTTTAATGAGAAATATTAATATTCTTGAACAATGTTACCTATTCAAATCAAGCTTATCAGAAGCGCGCCATAATTTTGTGTAATATCTGGTGAAGATGTAACTTAAAAGTTTAAACTTGAAATTAGTGAAGCAATACTTTGGATTCGGCACGTACACATCGCTCCAAGTATTTCACTGGCTCATGAAAAGACTCTATCTCTCGGTAATGCTCTCTATCCTATCAACCGGACAGAGATAGAAGTACTTACTTACTATACTATACTCACGCTCAGTTTCCCGAGACAACGTCTTCGCAGGTCGTATACCAAAAAAGTTGGTATTTGCTATGATCACTAATAATGCTATGAATGGTCGTTACACTAGTAATCCATTCAACTTTCAAACATTTGATCTGGAGAATTTGGGAATGACGATTGATGGAGGACCGGTAGCTGGCTGCCCCATGAAACTAAGTGACAAACGCATAATTAGAGCCTACCTGAATTTATTTAACGTAAAAATCAAGTCCTACGCTGACTGTGGAACAGATATAAGCTATCCAAATTTTCAAAATGAATATGCAATGTTCTGCTTTGATCAAACCCTAGATGGTTGTGGTAACACCTCGACTGAGGCTGAGCCGACAAGGGAATTTACGACTGAGCTTGCAGTTTGCTAGCAGTTTGGTACAAACAATCAATGTAATAGTCTACGTAGAGTTTGAATATTATCGTTGAAGTAACTACATCTCGTGAACTGCTGATGGAATATAAAGCGTGATGAAAACGCTGGAAACTGAAAGATTGCTGAAAGGAGTTCCCACCTCCAAAGGGGTATTTGCGAAAAATAAGCTGGTGTTGGATGGTGCTGTTGGTATGGTGATTAACACGGCACCCTCGTCTCATACTGGCTGGCAATCTATGCGCCTGTTGAAGGACAGATGGAATTTTTTTGCTCCTACGGAATGAATCCTAAATTTTACGGACTAAATTTGAGTGGTTGTTTGTATAATGCTATGCCTATGCAATGTGTTGGTAGCAGTGCTTGTGGACTTTATGCTGTAGCTTTTTTAATGTGGAGGTGTTGGAGCTATGGTAGTTTTAAACAGTTTTTGAAGCTTTTTGGAAAAGATTGTGATAAAAATGATAAATTTATTCAAAATTTGGTAAATACGCTTTGTAATCGATGGTGAATTGCTTAAGCTAAATTTGCTTTAATTAAAAAAGTAACTAACAACTGTAGTCGGTTAGGTTTAGAGCTTGATAATTACTGTATAAGCTCAGGTTAATGAGGATACTCGTAAGATGCCCCCCGTCTCTACTACCTCGCTCCTGGCGACGTACCCTGTCGGGGAGTTACCTGTCATGTTGCCACTAGTGGTTGCCCCGTCTTGCAACACCGGTCTTACCACCCGCTAATTGTAGTGACATGACAATCCGCTAAAATTCGCTAAAGAATAAAGATGTATGCGCAATCTGAATTTTGCCTACTTTTCCGAACTTTGGCAAGCGACCACTTTAGCTAGAAAGCAGCAATCGCGGCAACTAAAAACGGTCCATGGGTATTTTTTGTGTAAAACACGTCTAGTAAGTGGCAACCCTCTAGCTTGCATAGTAAATGCTCCACAATCGCTGGAAAAAATTTGGTCATGTTTTTGCAAAAACTACCTTTTTTATGATAGCAGCGTACGGGATAGCATTTAGAAGATTACAATGCCACGAATAATCAGCTCCGACGAGACCTTCAAATTGACACCCTTAGTTTCATTTTACGGCTTGCGTAGCTCAAGAAATGGCGGATTATTTGATTTCTGCAAAAATGACAAGTTTTCAACGCCGAAATAAGAAAATAGAAAATCAGGTATATCTCACTAAAGAGAAAATAGAAAAGATGCTTCAAAAAGGAAAACCGTAGAGTTCAACAAGATTTTTCTAATGAATATAGTCATAGCTATGCAGCTACTGTCTAAATGTCAAAAATCAGCAAAAACTGCCCTGAACGGAGACGTCGAAGTTTTGTGGCGGGATTGCGCGGAGGGTGTTAGAATGCAAAAACAACTTATTTTGGAAAGTTTCATCAAATTTCATCTAGATTTGGACTGTCAACCAATAATGTGTGCCCAAAAGGAATCACCACCTTAAATAACACTTAGATGTAAATTTATTCCAAATTCAGTGAATTTGAACCAGAATGTTTCCTAATGGGGTTAAATTGAGAGAATATTCTAACTTCAGCAAACATGAATTTCCTACAGGTATAAGGATGTGAGCGGAATCTTACTTCATGAACCTTGATTTCAAAATTCAAAAATGTGGAACAATTTAGTTCTTGTGGGGAATAAATTTGTTCCATTAAATCCTTATGTGGATCAGAGTATGTCCACAAGCAATGAAATTTGAACATTTACATTTAATCTACATCTGTACATTTAATGCAAGATTGAGAATTACTTCAGAAATTTTCAAACTACCATTTTCAAAATGGTAGTAAATACAGCTAAAGGCTATTCAAAATTAGGTTGGTGTCTTAAATTTATTTGGGTTGTTCTCTTAAATTTATTGAATATAAGCAATAACATTTCGATTTCTCCACACTAGTCCGCATATTCTGTTATACGCACATCTCCACAGTTGCTCATTTTCTATTCTACTAGAAGCTCTGGCCCAGGTTTGCTTTTTCCCAAGAAACTTCTATTCTACGTTGAGCCTCTGTTAATTTTACAGTCACTTCTTTCACCATCATGCTGACCGAAGTTAAATCCTATCCCATTGACGACTACAAGAAGGTGGATCTGGAACGCACTGAAGACTTTGACTTAATTCTTACTTTGAGTGGCAAGCGCAAGGATAAATCCGATCAGGTGATATCCTTAAGTGCAGCTCAATTTATTCTAGATCTCCGAAGAACATTGTTGAGGAGGTTTTGAAATCGAAAAAGGATCTGGGAAGACTCGAGTTAATAGACCTCAGCGAGGACAAGTGGTTGAATATTTCAACATATAATAACACTGAATTTATTCATATTCGTCGCTGATGGATTCCAGACAAGAAATGTGGGATTTATTTCACGGTAAAGGATTATACCAGGTTTCTGGTGCGTACACAGGCGGTTCAGGACGAAGTGGAGAGCGCTCAACAGACTGCGGCAGAATGGCGGGCGGAGTCAAAGAAGCTTGGGGGACTGAAACGCAAAGCTTCGGCTTCCTTCTTCCTAGATAATGAATCGGTGGTTAGTCCGAAGAAACATTGGAGTGAAACAAAATGACTGAAGTAATTTTGCGAATTGAATAATCTCGACCTCGTGTGGATTTGATTAAAATAAATCTTGTTTAATATTGTTGGACTTATTTTGCAACAGTTTAAGTATAATTTTAAATATTCTTTAGAAATTTTCCATTTTAAACTAGCTTTTTTCAACTTTACAGCGGAAAATGACAACTAAACTAATATATATTTTGTAGGCGTAAAAGTCTGCACAAATTTTATAGGCTACTTCTCTATACATTAAACTGTGAAGAAATCGTTAGTCAGATCATTATCTTGACATTAGTGAACTTATTTTCAGCAGACTCTTCAATAGAATTTCCTGTAGAACAAGTCTGACTTTTCACAGAAATTTTTCTTCGGTAATCTACCTGAAGCTCGTAGTAACAGCAGACATTTCAATTTTGCATATAAAACATTATTCATCAATCAGCAAAAACATTTCACATTGTACATGAAAACAGCATTGACAATTCTTGCAGAATTTGACATTCATTTTAAACGTTAGTGTACATCCCATTAACCGCTACAGTCTTACAGTGAAAACATTAAACGCTTTTTTCACTGTACGATGACTCTGGTGTAGGGCTTCAAATAGAAACGAAATTAAACAGTCCCTAACTCTCCTGAATCTGTTGAATACCAGTATTGCAGCATGCAGTTGAGAATTCACATTTTAGAATCGCTGATTATTAGTAGATTGTTACAATTGTGCACATGCTGCGCGACAGGCGAACCTTTTGGAAATTAATGAGGCTGCGTGTAGAAAAACAGAAAACCAGGCCATCCCCAGCATGCACTTAAAACAGTGTGACAGCACAAAGGTGGTCTCAGTTTTTGCTGTTTGCTGTATCTGGTGTCTTGACTATTTTTTCTGTTTCAGTTGCAAAAGAACGGTTTCCTTTTACAACTAAAACTGCCGAGTTTCCTCTTAGTAGAAAACGGACAGAAACTGCCAACTTTTAGTGTACGGATCAACCCAGCCTCCTCCAGAACCTAGCACGGTAGAGTTTACGTGATAACGTGACAAGATAACGTGGTATTTAATTAATAAACGAAATTCCAAAAATTAGTGTTGTTGCTGCGAGTGCGCCCCAGCTATAATCCTCTCCACAGACTAGTGTGTTACATCTGACGCACTGGTAGGATCCGAAAACAAGGACATAGTTACAGGATCACCTACCCGGTGCGATAAAAGTTACAGTTTCGGTTACTTTGCCAGCAAGACCTGCTTTTGTTGTTGACCTTGGTATTGTGATCCTTTTTCAGCTACATGTGAGTACGTGTAGTTTACGTGAAAATTAGGAACCAGGTCACCCGACTAAACTCTATAATACCTTTTTACTCTCAATTGTTCGTATTTGTTAGTTTCGCATTTTGTGCCATTCTATCATGTTAGCAGAGTCTGAGAACGTGCAGAATACGTAAATTTAAACTACACCACGACCCTACCAATAAATTTACCTACGGTACATGAAAGTTCACAGTTCACAGACAGTTTTTGCAGTTTATAGATTTTGCAGTAGATTCCCACACGATCTAAATTGAGTCCATAACAGCTTTCATTAGACGAAAAGCAAACTTATTTCTAGTTAGAAATCTTTATGCGGTGAGTTGATATTTTATATGAGATTTTACTAAGGTTATTTGGGTTAGGATTAGTTTCATGTCCCATTAAGGTTACTGGTACACTTAACCCATGAACACTGAGACCTAATCTGCAATTTTAGATTTAACTAAATTAATGTTATAATACATATCATGTATATAAATCTATTGGCTCAGTCAAGTAGTATGTTCTAGTTTAAAAATTGTAATATGTTAGATCAGCTGACATTTTGTAAACGTTAACATTAGTGAAAATTTTGTATCAATGATTCAGTATCAAGAAAGTTCCATGAATAACATTTGTATTAATACGGTTACTTCATAGTTTAGAAGTGACATTTGGGTCAAAAATTGTTCGATATATAACAGGTGAAATGTGTCTAAGAAAAATTTCACCTTGAAATGAATTTGAGCTGATAAAGTGTCATTAAATATATTGCTTTTTAAATTTTAGAGAACAAGTTCAAATGGGGCACTATACATTATTGACTTACGAATTATATATATATATATATATATATATATATATATATATATATATATATATATATATATATATATATATATATATATATATATATATATATATATATATATATATATATATATATATATATATATATATATATATATATATATATATATATTAAGATACTTATCAAATTACAGATTTTTAAGGTAAGTTATTACGTTGTGGCACGAATTACACAACACTTCCACATTATTCCACAAGTGCCACTGTCTTGGAACGCCCATTTTTATACTACTGACATTGTCCCAGATGTGGTTAATTGCTGTAGTTTCGCATCTATTTAGCAGCATAAAGGGTTCTTTGTTTATGTAGGGTTCCACAACAGAAAAAAGTTAGTCCCTTTATGAGCGTAATACAGCAAGCAAACCGAAGTTTTTCGTGGTCGTGACTACAGTCAAAAATGTAGTTACCATTTGTGAGTGTAGTACAAACTGCTTAAATACTCAATGAAACTGAAATAATGTAACTACAATGTAGTTGCATTTTCAAGCTATTCAAAACATTAGACATTACAATGTAAGTTACATTATATTGTAGTAATTCTCATAAAGTACAATGTAATTATATTACATTTGTATGTACAAATGTATATGAAACTGAAATTCTGCTACATTGTTATATTGTAGTTACAACGTAGCAAGTGTAGTGTAATGAATGTAATAGGATAAGTTAGTCTACGTGAATTACCACAGCATTCCATTCTGCCAACGGAAAATTCTTGAACGGCAAATTATATTGTCTGTGTGCACACTTCCTATGACCTCGATTAAGCTGAACAGTTTTCTTCTAAAAATACAAATCTATACGATTCAAATGATTATATCCAATTTATCACGATCTGTTATGTTAAAGCATCTACTTCTGATAAATTAAGCTTTGTCTTCATAGAATCAGAAGAACTTTTACGTTGTCAAGCTAAAGTTGCACATAGCCTAGACAGATGGGAATGTAAACTGTTCGGTAGAATAGGAATGTCCAGTTATGAGTAGTGGCAGACAGATTTTCAGATTAATCTGTACTTTTTGACTGGTTCTTTTTAAGAGTTTTGTACTATTCAGTAGAGCTATCAATTTCTTCACATTTTTACATAAACAAAACAAAACACTATAGGACAAGACAAGCCAATTCATTTTCTTGAAGAAAAATAAATAAGTACACAAACTTCTCAGCATCACAATAGAAAAATTATAACTCAATGCAGGTATCACATAGGTTTTCTAATGTTTATAAATTTCAAGAAAACGAGAAAAGACCAACATTGGCTAAATCTAATTTCTAATGTTTCGCTTGAACATGTTTACCGCGATTGCATTGATAACTCAGTATTTTTACAACTGAAGTATTGTAATTACCAGTCGAAGCGAAAAGGATGTTGTGTAGCCAGCCATTGCAGAATAAGGATACTGCGAAAACGCAGGATAATGCCGTGGGGTCATTATAACCACCCGAGCCCCAGCAGAAGTAACATAAGGCAAATAAGTATCCGAATTGATATTGACTGTAACCTGGAGGCCTATAATACAACACAATTTAGGGGGGTCGCTTTTTGGCCGATTTTTGGCCACCTCCGATTTTGCTCATTTTCACATATTTTTTAGTCCCAATGGGTCCTCAAAACAAGACAAGAGCGTTTTGCGTAATATTGGTTCTGTCGTTCTGTAGAGCCCTTTAGAGGTGACCTTGACATGTGTTAAACATAGGAAAATGGAAAAGTTAGGTTAAAAAGTTTGTGGCAGAAAAATTTTTTGCTATACGAAAGATGCAGCAATACAAACATGTTGTATATGTTAAGGACATATTAGAGAGTGCAAATAACCCTTCTGGTACAATTCTGGTGAGTGGAGGATTTTTGGCGATTTTTCAATGTCAAACTTGTGGAAAATTGGTGCTTTTGTACTACGAAAAATAGGACCAGCAAAACATTTTCGCCTCTCCTGCACGATTGGCAAAACTCCCGAAATAGCTTATAGATAGTTGTTCTTTACGCATACACAGAATTCTTATGACAGTAGTCGCAACTTTCTACCATTTGTAGTGCTCTCAAAAAAACTTGCCACAAGATGTGCTAATTTTGCCAAAAATCATCATTTTGCACAATTTTTACGTTCTTTTAATAATTTCTCACTCGTTACCAACTCGAAAGTCACCAAAATTTCCACATAAAACTCTCAATGCCTGCCGGACATGTGACATGGACATGTGTCTGAAATGTAGTATTTGCAAGTTAGAGCAAGATAAAGTTTGAGGGCACAGTTAGCTGAAAAAGGTTCAGCTCACGATTGAAAATTGCATTGCAAACGACTGAGTGGCTATGTCGGAGTCGTTATAGCAGTGAAATATTAGCCAACCAACAGTATTAATTTGCCATATTGGTCGACCGCAAGTTCGCTGCCGTTCTGTCTCTAGTAGACCTAGGACGGCAAATCACAGAAATTATCAAGTTTTCAAACTTTGACCCTGAATATCTCTGTCACCGCTTGGTTTCGAACTCTCATATTTTGTCTTGTTTGTGAAAACATATGTACCTATATTGTGTGCGAAAATGAGCGAAATCCGTGACTATCGATTTTGACCCAAAGCGACCCCCCTTAACCGCGTTTGACTTGTCTTAGATAGAATGCTTAGATATGGAAAATAGTTTCTCAGTACAAAAGCCATCATTCAACTTAAATATTAAAATTAAATCAAGTCAATTATTTATCATTTAATTACCATATTGTGATCCTCTTAACGTAAACGATTGTGTCTCTCTCTTAACGTAAAGTTGTTGAATGTGTAGCAGTTTCCATACATCGAGCTGTGAACTTTGCTCAGAAACAACCTTAACGATATTATGGAAATACAAGACTTTATAATATGGTAGTGCAATTAAATACAAAGGTCTTCTTGCAGCGGCAGAGGTCGTAGACGGATTCGGTCCCGACTCGACTAGTGCAGGGACCTGGTGTGAATGATTGTCTCTAACTGTCAAAACGGGAGCTCTCAAAGCTAGTGCAGGTAGTTTAACATTAGCAATTTAGTGGTGGCGTTAGAGGCATAAAATGCAAATGTGATAGTTTAATAAAAGCTTCATTTCACTATAAGAACGTAAAATGGCGTTGTAGAAGAACCAAGTAAATAAGACGATTGATATCATACAAGCAAAAGTTTCCATTTGCTTCATCCTGTAGTCATTATTATTAAGCCTTTAGTCCTTACTTCTAGCCAAAGTACTACCCTGCCAAGGTTGTGCCTCTAAATAATGTTAGTTTTTACTTTGCACAAGGCTGCCAAACATCGTTCCAGCTACAGTAGGTAAGTAGTTCCGGTAAGGAGTAGCCAGCTTTGTCCAAATCAACCGCAGCAATGCTAGAAGAATAAATGGCCAAAACTTCCCGGAACGTATCCATCTGTGATAAAGCATTTGGCTGAGGAAGCTTAGCCTTCATGAACACTTCGTTTTCCTGAAATGCGACTTATGTATTCACAATCAACTAGTGTCGCTAGCTTGGGCGTGATGGTGCTTTTCCCATAAGCATAATTAACGTAGTGTTGTGAAAGGTATCTCCAACTTTGATCTTTTTTAAAGGAGCTTACAAAATTGATTTACAAAGCGGCGGCAAACAAAGAAATTTTTTGTAACAATTTCTGAAACGATTATCCAGGGTATTATTGCTTACCCTTTGACCAGTATTCCTTGTCTGCACCCCTGACGGATGCAGAGCTTGCACCATGTGAGACGTGGAGAGAGAGAGAGAGGGAGAGAACCTCCAGAACTCAGCTGTTATTTAAGGTTGGTAGCCGCTTTGGCGGCAGTCAATAATATTATTAAATACGTATGGGCTGGCGACAGCTATAATACTGGTTCCGTAACAAAATAGATTTTAAATTTTAATACTTATTAATTCTAACTGAAACACATGGCACTAAATTCTACAATAAACACGTACATGTACCCCAAAAAGAATATGTGTCACAACAGTTATTATTTAAAACTGATTAATGTTCAATGTGCGACAAAACTCCGCAATGTGGAGCGGTATCTTACTGTAATGGCACGGATAAAACCTTTCGCTGCGTCGATCAGTGCTTCTAAAAGCAGATAATAAAATGATTGAAAACTGTTTGCAGTTCGCACAAGAAAGCTACAAAATTACACAGATCCCTTGATACTGTCTTTAGTTTGAATGCGTAAGTATGTTACATGTTAAAGCATGTTAAATGGACTATGTTGCTGTGGTCATAACCCATTTAACTTCTTAATTTACAGTAAAACTTCTTCTTTTGGGCTAGAACTTTTCGTTAAAAACCTAAATTAAGTGTCGAATCAAAATTTAGAATAAATCTCAAATGACAAAGTCCTTACATTGGGACAAAGTCCTTACATTGGGACAAAGTCCCTACAGTCCTACAGCTGCGCAGTACAGAAAAACTCGTTGTCATTCGCATTTGAATATATAAAAGTACTTTCTTAATCAACCTCTGCAAAGCAAAATAGATAATCTAGGTTTTATCCATTGTTTCGTAGGCAAATACAGTTAAAGGGTCTTGCCTGAGCTATATGATGTTTTGCTGGAGCTAGACGAGACGGTTTCTTCATCAATGCTTGTTAAAATGCTTGAACCACTGAGAGAAGTTGATGTTGACACTAAATACACGTATTGATCGCAGTAGTTACTGCTGCTGTTGGTGCTGCTGCTGCTGCTGCTGTTCTTGTTTTTGTTGTTTAAGTTGTTAAAGAAGGGAAAATGTCTTACTATACTAATAAAGTGGTCAAGATAGTTTTTTGCAGTCTGCTGATTTATACAAAAAGCATTCACCTACTGTCTACGAAATTGATTTATGAATGCACGTTCACTCACCGTCATCGCAAATGTTTGGAACTGTGAATATGTAGTGATCAACGCCCGTGTTGGTCCATCCGTTGACAGTAAGCTTATCTCTTTCAGTGACATCGGTCGTTAAACGGTAACTGTTTGAATTGTTCAACAAATATGCTTTCTTGTAATAATCCTGGTTAATCCCGTGGACATCAGACGTCGTTAAGACATAGCAGACTGAAATTTCTTTGGTAAATCCGTTGTTAATCGCTTGCTCCATTATGGCTAAATATTATGACAGGGGTGCATGATTGCATATTTATAACAAGAAGAGTAAGCCACTAGAGGGCGTAAA